>JASDQU010103545.1:267812-321909 GCA_032191745.1 Picea mariana | reverse complement strand
ACAGCGAGGTCAGAAGAAATGAATCATCTTGTTTTACGTCTAACAACGAGGTCAAAATCAAGGAATACACACAACGTCTTACTTTACGTCTAACAGCTAGGTCAGAAGTAATGACTCATCTTGCTTTACGTCTAACAGTGAGGTCAGAAGAAAGGAATACATATATACTCCCCTTTTCAGGGAGGGTCCTTTCGGACTATACCAAGCTTATCTTGAAAGTGTTCAAACTTTACACGAGATAGAGTTTTGGTCAACACATCAACAACATGTTCATCCATGCTAATGTACTGGAGCTTCAAGGCTCCTCTCTGTACCATGTCGCAGATGAAATGATAATGGATCTCTATGTGCTTCGACCTGTCATGGAATACAGGATTCTCTGTCATCTTTATGCAGCTCTGGTTGTCACATAGAATCACAGTTGCTCTCATCTCCAAGTCAAATAGGTCAGTTAGCAACTTTAAAAGTCATATAGCTTCACAACTAGCAGAGCATGCGGCAATGTACTCTGCTTCCGTTGTGGTGAGAGCAATACTGGATTGTTTCCTACTCTTCCATGAGATCATGGCTGATCCCAAACTGAAACAGCATCCGGAAGTGTTTTTTCTGTCAGCAACGCTTCCTGCCCAATCTGAATCAGTGTATCCACTCAATGTGAAGTCATGATTTCCATCATAGTTGAGACCATAATCCATTGTACCTTTAAGATACCTCATCACATGTTTTGCAGCCATTAGGTGAACACGTCTGAACTCTATCAGAAACTGACTCAAGGTGTTCACTGCAAAACAAATGTCTGGTCTGGTGTTCATCAGGTACATCAGTGATCCAATAATCTGTCTGTACAGTGTGGCATCTATCAAGTCTGACGAAGTATCAACCAGCAGCTTCAACTTCATTTCCATGGGTGTATTCATGGACTTACATTCTAGCATGTCGAATCTCTTTAAGATTTCGACTGTGTACTTCCCTTGGTTAAGGAAGATCCTTTCTAGACTCTGCCATACCTCAAGACCTAAGAAGTAATGCATTAGGCCAAGGTCTTTCATTTCAAATTCTGCAGCAAGTCTCTTTTTACATTCAGCGATGATCTTTTCTTCTCCAGTTAAGAATAATTCATCCACATACAATAATAAGATTACTGGTTCATTATCCATAATTTTGAAGTAGAGATTTGAATCTGCTTTATCCTTGGTAAAGCCTAAGCTCATCAAGAAATTATATATACAGCCATAACAAGCTCTAGGGGCTTGCTTCAATCCGTATAAATATTTCTTTAATCTGCAGACATGAGACTTCCTGTCTTCAACCTCAAATCCTTCGGGTTGCTCTATATACACTTTCACTTCGATAACACCATTCAGGAAAGTTGTCTTCACGTCCATCTGGTGCAGCTTCCATTTCATCTTAGCTGCAAGAGCTATGACGGTTCTAATTGAAGTGTATCTGGCTACAGGAGCGAATGTCTCTTCATAGTCAATGTCTTCTTTCTGGGAAAAGCCACGAGCGACAAATCTTGCTTTATATTTCTCAATACTTCCATCAGCATCATATTTTACTTTGAAGAGCCATTTTGATGATACCACATCCTTACTTTTTGGTCTGGGAACTATTTCCCATACATCATTCTTTATTATGGATTGGTATTCCTCTATCATGGCATCTGCCCATTCCTTCTTTTGAATGGCTTCTTCAAAGCATGTAGGCTCTTCATCTAGTAGATTACACATCAAAGCCGTGTAACTGGAGAATGGCTTTGGTCTTTTCACCTGTCTCGAGGTTCCTTCTGGAACACCATACTTCTCTCCATCTTGAATAAACTCTCTTGCCCAAGAAGACTTTCTTTTATGGGAGAAGGTCATTTGAGGAGGTTCTTGAAGTTTTGTTATATCATGGTCTTCAGGAGTCTCCTCATCAGGGGAAGTTATGACTTCCCTTACTAGTTCTGCAGCTCTGAGAACTTCCTTCACGGATTCTGCAATCCTGGAATTTACAAGTTCCTCTTCATATACTTCTTCAAGCTGGCATCTTCTTGATTTCTTAAGTGTTGCTTCTTCATCAAAGGTCACGTCCCTGTTGATCTCAATGTGGCGGTGACCAGGTATGTAGATTCTGAAGGCCTTGGAGACCTCACAGTATCCCACAAATATTCCCTTATTTCTGGAGGGTTCTAGCTTGTTTCTTTTCTCTTTCGGTATATGAATAAACATTGGACAGCCAAATATTTTGAGATGGCTTACCTCTGGCTTCTTTCCAGTGAACATCTCTTCTGAGGTCTTGAACCCAAGTGCGTTATGGGATGATCAGTTCTACACATAAACAGATGCCATTGTTGCTTCTGCCCATAAGCACATAGGAAGATCTTGATCGTGAATCATGGTCTTTACAACTTCCATAATTATTTTGTTCTTCCCTTCAACTACACCGTTTTGTTGGAGATTATAGGGAGTAGTGAGTTCCCTCTTGATCCCAACATCTCTGCAAAAGTTCATGAACTCTTTTGAGGTATATTCTCCTCCATTATCTGACCTGAGTATCTTAATATTTCTTTCAGAAAGATTCTCTATAAAGGCTTTGAATTCCTTGAATTTAATGAATACTTCATCTTTAGATTTCAAGAAATCCATCCAGGTATTGCGAGAATAGTCATCAATAAATGATACATAGTATACATACCCGCTAATGGAGGATGATGGCATTGGGCCACACACGTCTGAATGAATGAATTCTGATACTCCTTCTACTTTGCTATCCCTATTTGGAAAAGGGTTCTTGATATTCTTCCCTTGCGCACATCCATTGCATATGCCTTCTTGATCAACCTTGAGTTCTGGTAAACCTGTGACAGCTTTGCATATGTATGGCGGCGCCTTGTAGTTGATGTGGGCTAATCTTCTATGCCAAAGTTCGCATGATTTTTCGATGGCATGGGTCATGGCAATTTCTGGGTGACCCTTCAGCTTATATAAGCCATTTTCTTCATTTCCGATGATGATTGCTTCATTTATGGTTTCTCCCTTAGCCCACATAGAAACTTCTCCATCTATGAAGGCAACTCTATAGTCTTTCTTGTCTAAAGCTGATATGGAAAGTAAGTTCTTCTTCAAGCCCGGTACATAGAGTACATCCTTCATTGTTATTGAGTTTTCTGAATCTAGCTTGTAGTTTGATTCTCCCATTCCCTTGATGGGATATTGGTAATCATCTCCAAGTGTCACTTTTTGAGAAAACTTCTTTTCTGAAATACAAGATAGAGTACTTTTCTTACCTGTCATGTGCTTTGATGCACCGTTATCAATGAGCCATGTGTCCTCTCCAGGTGATACAGATCTTGAGATAGATGAGATCAAAACATGAACCTTAATCATCTTCATAGATGGTTCTTCATCTTCGACTATGTGGGCATGTTGCCTCTTGTGTTTCCTCTTGTATTCTTCTCTTCTGACTGGACAAGAATTCACCTTGTGTCCCATCTTATCACAATGATAGCATTGTATGGATGAGAGATCTCGTCCCTTGCGTTGTCCTTTCTTCTGAAAATTTCTTGGATGAGATTCTTGGTTGTTGAATTTGTTTGATGGTTGAGACTCTCTATGAGTTTCCCTTTTGAAGTAGGGTTTCTTCCTTCCTCCTTTTGTATGAGTAGCTAGAGCTTGATCATCATCCCTTGCTAGTAGTGTTTCATGGTTAGCTACCCTTGTCTCTTCTTGGATGCATTCTTCCCATAGGCTCTCAAACTGTAGTTTCTCCTTTCTGGCACATATCATCTGTATGAAAGCATCCCAAGGTCTTGTGAGACCATTTAGGGTCGTCATTATGAATTCGTCTTCATCTATGGTTCCTCCAATCGCTTTTAACTGTTCTTTAATTTCTAAGATTCAGGAGAAATATTCTTGAATGATTTATCCTTTCTGCATCTTGGTATTCTTCAATTGAGATCTTAGGTTCATCTTTCGGTTGATGTTCTTTCCTTCGTATAGTTTTCTTAGAGAGTCAAACATCTCTTTCAGNCTTTTAACTGTTCTTTAATTTCTAAGATTCAGGAGAAATATTCTTGAATGATTTATCCTTTCTGCATCTTGGTATTCTTCAATTGAGATCATAGGTTCATCTTTCGGTTGATGTTCTTTCCTTCGTATAGTTTTCTTAGAGAGTCAAACATCTCTTTCAGAGTTTTCTTGGACGATACATATGGGGTTAGGTGGTCTTTGATTGAATCTGCAATGATTCTTTGAGCCCTGATTGAGTTCTTCTGATGCTTTGCTTTCTCTACGGCATCTTCAAGTTCCTCCACTTCTTCTTTGATGAATCTTGCTACGTCATTCTCTGCAAGGATCAGACCGATCCTATACTTCCAGGCACGGAAGTTTTCTATGCCTTCTAGTTTCTCAACAAGCTTTGTGCTTGCAGACATCTTGTACTTGAGGCTATGAAAAATGACCAAAAATCAAAATGCTTAAAATCAAATTTTGACCTTACCAGGAGGTGTGCTTGGCTGAGGCGAGTAGCCTGGTGTACTTGAATCTGAGAAAATCCATTTTTTTCCCCTTCAAATATGATCTGCGGATTTATGGACTGGTGCTTCTGGTACTTCTGGTACTTTTGTGAAACTAGGGTTTCACTTTTCGGGAGATCCAACCACTGAAAAGGTGTGCTCTAAGTGCCAAAATGATCCTTGGGGGAGGGCGCAACTTTCTAGGTGGTTTTGGAGCTGAAAAGCTTCACTTTTGAAAAACCATAATTTGCAGGTATTGCAACAGTGACGTTTTTCTCTTGCGAAATATGTTTCCTTCAGTTTGGCTCTGATACCATGTTAATGTTTATGTCATTATTATAGTTCTTTGCATTTCAATGAATAATAACAACATAAGAACAAGATCACTGAGAAATACACATTCACAAGAGACGCAGCATTTATCCTGAGAAACCCTCTAGGGGAAGAAAACCCAGTAAAAACTTCATTATCATAAATTGCCAATACAATGTCAAGAGATAACTCAAACCAATACAGATAGTCCTCTCCAAAAGATGCGCCACTCTTCTCCCTCTCTCCAACTGGTAAGTTGCAGCTTGCCTCTTAAAAATGAATAAGTGTGTTGTGTGATAAAGTGAGGCGCTAGCCTCTCTATATATACAAGTTTGGCACGTGTGAAGGGTCTTCACTGGTAGGGTCGACTTCTCACTCTGGGTGGGTAAACCCACCTTTATTATATTTCTGGGTCTCAATAATAACTGATGGGGCCGACTTCTTATTCTACCTATTACAATTGTCTGTTGACCAATTCGCAAAAGGGAATTTGGTCCCAATACAATTACCAACATGATTAATCCACAATGGGGATTAATCCTATAAATAATATATCAATAATAATAAGAATACTCTTTGCAGTTACATTATTTCAACAAGTTTTTGCTCAGGTTCCTCCTCTGACAAACTGACTTCTGTCATCTCCTCTTGTGTTGGTTCAACTCAAACTTCCTCCAGTTGCTCCCCAGGATGGTATGTTCCTCCACCTGTTTCCAATTTGACATGTTGGAGATGCTTACTCCGCATATTTACCCTCCTCTCCAGGGCTTCCAGTTCCTCATACAACTCAGCAAAATCTATGATGTTTGTTTTCTCTTCTTCTGCAGACTCCAGTGCTGCAGTAATCTCATGTTCATCCCCCGGACTGAAAATTTTGAGCAATTTTGTTGAATGCTCTTCTCCTGAAATCTGCATGATTATCTCTTGGGAGCCATCTTTTGGTTCTGGATTGTCCAACCAATATTCCAACATATTCAACTCTTTCTTCCATTGAGTGAGCAATTCATCTGAATTCTCCTCTTTTTCTGTTGGGGAAAACATCAATGCCTGATCCTTCTCCTCCTCTTTGACAGTCTTTGTTGGTTGTCTTTCCTCTGCTACACCTGCATCACAAACATAGTTATATTTAAAATCATTTGGCTCCATGGTCTCTTTCTTGGATTGGTGTTGCACTATATCCTCATGCGCAACGTTTGTATTAGCCTCTGCTGAACTATTTGGCAGGAATATTTGAATTCCCCCAATGATAAAAACACACCTCTGATCTTCTTCCATTAGCACTCCTTGTTGATATGAACTCTCAACTAAGTTCATCTCTTCTCCCTTTCCCACCTGACAACTTGGGATTTTCTCTCTGCCCACCTGACAGTCTATGAGATCACCCAATCTCTCTCTATTGCCCACCTGGCAACTTGAACTTCCATCACTTCCCTTATGCAAGTCTATGAGACCATCCATTGATCTCCTTTCATTGCCCACCTGGCAATTTGAAAGTTCACTTCTGCCCCCCTGGCAGTTTATGAGATCCTCAACTGATCTCTTCTCCTCCTCATCACTGAGATTTCTCCCAATCTCTGATTCACAGATGTGAATCAGTTCCTCCTCTGTCACTGAGGGTTTTAGCATGCCTCTGCCACTTCCTCAACTCTTGTTTTTTTTTCTAGCCAACAACTTTTGAACAGAACATTTTACCTTCCTGTTCAGAGGCCATTCGTACCTCCAGTGTACCTTTGTCTCCTGAAGCATCTTCAATGTCAGTTGTTCCATTATTGCTCTTATATCAATGAGCTCCTTGTCAATTTTTGGTTTACTCTTCTGCTGGTGGTCTCCTCTTCGACCATGCTCATGGCCTTCAGTGGCCATCTTTTTTGTCTTCATCCCTCCTGGTTATATACCATTTGTTGCACATTTTACAACAATATTTACAAAGCATCAGTACTCTGTCCCTTTTCCTTTATCCGTTATTCTACAGGAAAACTCCGGCTTCTAAGACCATTTGATGTCATCAGATTATTTCTATTCACCTTTTCACATTTGCCTACAATCTACGGACACAATTCAGTTCTTGATACTACTTGATGTATTCAAGTTCTCTTCTCTATCTCCTTCGTCTGAAATATACAGACAAATCAACCCTGATACCTCTTGATGATATCAGACTATCTCCTTTATCTCTCTTCATCTTTTACCTGTTGTCTACAAGAAAAAATTCAACTTCGATACCACTTGATGTAGACCCCCCCTGCTCTCATCAGGGCTGCATGACCTCCCATTCTAGGATCTTTCTTCCTTCTGAGTCTGATCGCCCTTCGGGCTCCTTATTGAACCCAAAACAATTATACACAGTTCCCCTTTTCTCCTAAGGCACAGGTCTTGTGATACCCGCGACCTCTATCTGCGCGCTTCTGAAACGTCAAGTTTCAGGTGCTAGCTCCTTTTTCATTAGCCCCTTCCTTCATATGGCCCTGGGTTGTGACCTTACGGAAATATGCGATTGTGGACGCGTCCAAGGGTGGTTTTAGGCCAACCCGATTTTCGCCCCGCAATTCACTACAAAGCGCCACATATGCATTCGGCGATACCGTAGTTTCAATTGCAGCCCGCTCAAGGAAAATTAAAATCCAAGTATGTTCTGGCCCCGCAATTCTTCCCGACCATCGATCTTTCGCTTTTGACGATGATCCATGATCAACGACTACTATCTATCCTCCTTTCTTGTCTTTCACGCACCTTCCCAGACCTCCATGATCTGTCAGCACGTAGCTCTCTTCCAAACCAACGACTACAATTGATTATGGCTTTCCGATCTTCGGGAGTTTCAACTCTCAACTCTCGCTTTCTCTGCAATAGCTATCTTCCGAAGTGGAAGATCTGCTGACACCTGTCACTACAGATGTGCGGCTACAATTTCCTCCACAAATCCGGCCTTCAGGAGTTTCAGTTCTCAACCTCTCGTTTCTTCCGGAGAGATTTCTCCGAAATGGAAGATCATCTGCCACGCATCCTTCTAAATCAACGGCTCTGGTCTCGCTTCGAGACTTTAGTCTCCTCAACCAGATCAACGGTCCTTTAGCTCCCTCCTCGATCAACGATAGAAATATTCTTCGGAACTTCAGCGCTTTCGCCCTCTTCTTTCCTCCGGAGTTCTAGATCTGGTGCCACGCGTCCACTTTCAAATCAACAAATGTCGTCCGCTTCGGGACTTCGGCCTTCGGGATTCTCAAATCTCAACTTTCACTTCCCTTCGAAGTTCGCAGATTTTCGTCGCGTGTCTGCTTGAATCGAACGATTGAAACTTACTTCGGCTCTTCGTGTTTCGGAAGTTTCAAACTTCTGTGCGCTCGTTCCTCTCAAAGCACCTTCACCCGAAATTGATGGATTTATGCCACACGTCCTTCTAGACGATGGACGGTACCAAATCACTTCAAGACTTTAGCAAGTTCACTCTCCCCTTTTCCTTGGCTCCTCCTTAGAGGTAACCTTGGGCGGTGACCTCACACGCACGATTACAAGCACACTCAAAGGTGGTTTGAGACCAAACTATTTTTTGTCCCACAATTCACCTTGAGCCTCCACGTGTCCTTTCTCTAAAACCGTGGTTTGGATTGTGGTCCGCCCTCGACTTCGTAAAGGTTGAGCACCTTCTATCCCTGCAATGCGAGGTGACCGTGGATCTCACGATCTTGACGGTGCTTCTAAATGGACGACCGAAATCTACCTCCAACATTTCAGATCTCCCTCTCCCAGATCAACCACTGGGGTCGTTTCGGAATTCCGAACTCGAAATTCTCAAATCTCAAACTTTTTCTTTCTTCTACAATGAAGGATCTTCTGCGTTGTGATCCAACGGCCACTGTTGCCCTCTCTCCTGAGCTTCTGATCTCTTCTGACTTAGAATATTTTCTAAGTATTCAATAGCTTCGACCTTTGCTCCTCCTTCGAGTCCATCTATTGGGTTTCTTCTGCACTTATGAAAAGAGTTGTCCTTTTTGAGCTTGATCCTTAGAGGATTTCGATTTCCCATGCACTCCTTGCATTTCTGGGATTTCGTCAAACTCAGATCCGAAAGATTTCTTGAAAAGAAATTATTCTCTCCCTCATAGCGTTCCTCTTGCTCGATGCACACCTTGCAGAGCTCCTCTTTACAGAGTGTTCTATAACTATGTCTCTCTCTGAACTCAACACAGAGTTGTTCCTGTGCATTCCTTGCACTTCTGCTGATGAAGATCAACGCTACCTCTCCTGAGATTCTCTAAGATTAATTCACCTTTATCAACGCACTCCTTGCGGACTATGTGCACTCCTTGCACTCGAAAACTCAAAGAAGATAAGCAATTGAAACTTATTCAATTCTTCACCAGTTCATACATTCAAAACATGAACGACATATAAAAGCGTAACAATGAATGCAAAAACATAAACACACAGAAAGTTCATATGCAAAAAAAATTGTTTTCTTTCTATTAATATGAATGTCTGATTACAATATGTGTAGGTTGGACTGTAAAAGAATCTCATCTCTCTCAAAACAAACTATTCTACTTCCTATTCAATGACAATAATCCTCCAGCAGCCTCATTTGGGCATGCCATGCATCTACATATACAGGAAGGTTCCTAGAGTTCCCTCCAACTACCTCTCCTATCGAAGTAACAGCTAACAACTACTCAAGCTTTGTTACATTCAAGACTGAGAGTGAAACTCCCAAACCTCTCGTGATTATTCAGTTTCCGAGCATTTCGCTCTTCTTCAATCATCCGTTCAAAACGGATCTGCAGAATAAACGCCAGCTTTTAGATTCTGATTAATTTAAAAAGATGTGTTATGGCGCTGAGTTGTCCCTCCACGTGGGCTTTGCTGACGATGCCCCTGCATCATGTTGAGAAAGAATTCATCCAAAAGGATTATGGAATGGTGCAAGAATATAAGAGAAAAGAGATAATTAATCCCTAGAATATTTTGTCTCACCCAAGGCAAACATGTGAGCCTTTGTCATGTGAGATATGCTAAAGAAACATATATATTTTAAACTGTGTGCCAAGATTTTGTTCTGAAGATTTATTCTCAGTCTTATGCCCTAAAGGAGGTATTTTTGGGGAAGCATTGATTGGTTGCTTGAGAGGGAGGATGCTCCAAGCACAAACCAAGGTCCCCCTTTACCATTCATTGTCACCTAATTATAGAATGGTTGTAATACTGGTCTAGGAAGATTCCAAGAAAAAAGGGTCTTTGTACAAGAAATTGGACTTAGGTTGGGTGCCTCCAGAAGACAGAGAACTCTATGAAAAAATCAGAGACAGAACTAAAATAGAGACTAGAAATCAAATTCCGCAAAGAATCATGTGTTGGTGAAGTGAGTGGACTATAATTCCCTGGATTATGGATCAGTCTAGGTATCGATGGCTCTGATACCATATTAAATATTGAGAGAAAAATAACACAACAAGAAAGCATGCACATAGAGGAAATATTTATCCTGGAAACTATTAACCAAGAAAACTAGCACATCCACAGATATCTATTAATAACCTTGGCCAAAATGGCCAATCCAAGCTAACATCGACCACTTGAAGCTACTCAGGGCTTCTTACAATGGAGTATCTCAAGCCATTAAATAGGTTTCATTAATTACAACCCTAATTCATTTACTAGAATTAGATTACAATACAAAGACATGCATGGCCTCGAGATAGCCATGCAAAGACATGCATGACATATAGATATCCATGCAAAGGAATCCATGGAGTGGAGATAGCCATGTGAAGACATGCATGGACATGCACAGCCATGAAAAGACATGAATGGTGTGGAGATAGCCATGTAAATATGTGCAAAGACACACACCAAATACCACGGTCCCGTAAACCACTAACTGGTAAACCCAACAATTATTGAATCAACAACTCTATGACCAAGTCCAGATTAACCCAACGTGTATCCTGAAAATCTATCAATAAAAGAGTAGGCTTGACTTACTTGCAATCTAATCCAATACCTCATCACTAAAGAGGTTGAAAATGGGTCATGAACACATGGAGAATTGAAACCACTAAAGTCAACACAAACATGAATGTTATTTATACCCTTCTTACTTTGGATCACTATAGGGCTAATCTAATCCAATTCATCTAGGGAAAATCAAACCCACAACAAGTATGCGATCAATCTCCTTGTTTAATTTATCTTTGACTCATGGGTTGAGGTTGTAAGGATGATGTTCAATTGGCTTCGCATACAACCACAGCTCAATTTTCATTATTCCTAACTCTCCTTTAATACCCTTAAGCTCTGTAAAACTTTGAGGAAACATATCCTCTTACTCCTTTAACAATGTCACAATTTCAGACATATTTTGCTATTCCCAGTAATACCCAATTAAAGCAATCTCTGGATGTTCTTCGCTCACTATATTGATCTTTATCAACTTTACAAGTTACTGAGAAGACTTTTCTTACCCATTCTCACTAGTTTCTCACAACCATCTTTATCCTTCAAACTCCTAGAAATAAATATACCACAAATCATCCTCATCCTCATCATCCTATACCAACTTTCCATAACAAAATTATTTATCTCACTATTGTTCCAATTCCTTTAGAGTGGCCATTTTATGGTATCGCTAGTAAATCACAATGGGGAACCAATGTTGCAACTGGGTAGTAAATAAATGTTGCTTTATAGTCATTACAGTTGTTTCAAACTTGGGAATTTTGCTAGTATAAAAGAAAGCAATGCAAAAATGTTCCCAGATCTCAATGCACTCTCTAGTTTTCCTCTTGCATTCCTCATGCAAGTACAAATTCCTAAGGATAGTCCCTAGGGTTTGCAAGAACTTATGTAACCAAAATTTTCACTAAAGACTTTCCCTTCCCCATTTCTGAAACAATTTTCAATATGAATGGAAAGGTTTGTCTTACTTTCATAGTGTTCCACAAATTTCATTACTTCCCTATTGTTTAAGGATAGATCTTGGCAAATTCAAATTCAAAATGGGAAACAAACCTATGTATCACCGCTAGTTGAACTGCAACCCATGTTGTAAGGTTCTCTTTATGCGTAGCCCACCAATGAGCAATAGTATCCTTTAGAACTACATCCCAAGCAAGTACCTATTATCCCTTCAGAACTATGTATTCCATCACATCTATTAAATCCTCCACATCACTTGTCCCATCATAGATAGGAGAGTTCCACAATTATGATCCAATTGAATGAACAGACTTTACTAAAGCACACCCTAAAGTAGACTACTCATGATTGTGATACTACGAGTTATTCGTATTTCTGCAGAATAATTATCAAAAGAGTGAATACTTCAACAACTAACTGATCCATCTTCAATAGGATTAATATAATCATCTTGCTTACCTACTATCAAATTGTAAATCTAATCCAATGTTTGTGTCTTCAAAAGTATTTTAGTGAGTTCAATATACACAGCCCCCTTGATAAGGGTCTAATGGATGCAACACTTCGGTACCATCTGCCTCAAATGTGATCGTTTCCCTCTTTAAATCAATAATGACATTTTTCTCAAAAGCTCAGTGTATCCCCAATAATACCTAGGTCTTAAGAAAAGTTTTAATGGTAATGGCTTATTCGCTACCTCTTAGAAGTGTTTAAATATAATACTCATGTATAGTTGAAAAACTTTTAAAAACTTCTACAAAAGTGTTAATATATTAATACTATATAGTAAGAAGATAAAATAAAGCAAGAAAAAAGCCATGTAGTGGCTACTAGCCTATAATGTAAAGCTAAATTAAATAAAAGAACCCACACTAAGGCTACTCAATGACTTTAATAGAAATGCAACAATATACTCGTTAATATAGTTTATAGTGAAAAGATAAAATAAGGCAAGAGAGTAGCCACATAGTGGCTACTTCCATACAACATAAAGCTAAATTATAAGAAGATAACTCACACTAAAGTTATTCCATGACTTTAAACTATGTATTCCATCACATCTATTAAATCCTCCACATCACTTGTCACATCATAGATGGGAGAGTTTCACAATTCCGATCCAATCGAATGAACAGAGTTTACTAAAGCACACCCTATAGTAGACTACTCATGATTGTGATACTACAAGTTATTCGTATTTCTTCTGAACAATTATCAAAAGAGTGAATACTTCAGCAACTAATTGATCCATCTTCAATAGGATTAATATAATCATCTTGCTTACCTACTATCAAATTGTAAATATGATCCAATGTTTGCATCTTCAAAAGTATTTTCAATGGGTTCAATATACACGACCCCCTTGATAAGGGTCTAATGGATGCAACACTTTAGTACCATCTGCCTCAAATGTGATAGTTTCCCTCTTTAAATCAATAATGACATTTTTCTCAAAAGCTCAATGTATCCCCAATAATATCTACATCTTCAAAAAAGTTTTAATGGTATTAGCTTATTCCCTACTTTTAGAAGTGTTTAAATATAGTACTCATGTATAGTTGAAAAACTTTTAAAAAATTCTACAAAAGTGTTGATATATTAATACTATATAGTAAAAAGATAAAATAAAGCAAGAAAAAAGCCACGTAGTGACCACTGACCTATAATGTAAAGCTAAATTAAATAAGCGAACCCACACTAAGGCTACTCGATGACTTTAATAGAAATTCAACAATATACTCGTTAATATAGTTTATACTGAAAAGATAAAATAAGGCAAGAGACTAGCCACATAGTGGCTACTTCCATACAATGGAAAGCTAAATTATAAGAAGATAACTTACACTAAAGTTACTCCATGATTTTAAACTATGTATTCCATCACATCTATTAAATCCTCCACATCACTCTTCCCATCATAGATAGGAGACTTCCACAATTCTAATCCAATTGAATGAACAAACTTCACTGAAGCACACCCTATAGTAGACTACTTATGATTGTGATACTACAAGTTATTCATATTTCTTCTAAATAATTATCAAAAGAGTGAATACTTCAGCAACTAACCGATCCATCTTCAATAGGATTAATATAATCATCTTGCTTACCTACTATCAAATTGTAAATTTGATCCAATGTTTGCGTCTTCAAAATTATTTTCAGTGAGTTCAATATACACAACCCCCTTGATAAGGGTCTAATGGATGCAACACTTTGGTACCATCTGCCTCAAATGTGATAGTTTCCCTCTTTAAATCAATAATGACATTTTTCTCAAAAGCTCAGTGTATCCCCAATAATACCTACGTCTTAAGAAAAGTTTTAATGGTATTAGCTTATTCCCTACCTCTTAGAAGTGTTTAAATATAATACTAATGTATAGTTGAAAAACTTTTAAAAACTTCTACAAAAGTGTTAATATATTAATATACTATATAGTAAAAAGATAAAATAAAGCAAGAAAAAAGCCATGTAGTGGCTACTAGCCTATAATGTAAAGCTAAATTAAATAAGAGAACCCACACTAAGGCTACTCAATGACTTTAATAGAAATTCAACAATATACTCGTTAATATAGCTTATAGTGAAAAGATAAAATAAGGCAAGAGAGTAGCCACATAGTGGATACTTCCATACAACGTAAAGCTAAATTATAAGAAGATAACTCGCACTAAAGTTACTCCATGACTTTAAACTATGTATTCCATCACATCTATTAAATCCTCCACATCACTTGTCTCATCATAGATGGGAGAGTTCCACAATTCTAATCCAATCGAATGAACAAACTTTACTAAAGCACACCCTATAGTAGACTACTCATGATTGTGATACTACAAGTTATTCATATTTCTTCTGAATAATTATCAAAAGAATGATTACTTCAACAACTAACTGATCCATCTTCAATAAGATTAATATAATCATCTTGCTTACCTACTATCAAATTGTAAATCTGATCCAATGTTTTCATCTTCAAAAGTATTTTCAGTGGGTTCAATATACACAACCCCCTTGATAAGGGTCTAATGGATGCAACACTTTAGTACCATCTGCCTCAAATGTGATAGTTTTCCCTCTTTAAATCTATAATGACATTTTTCTCAAAAGCTCAGTGTATTCCCAATAATACCTACATCTTAAGAAAAGTTTTAATGGTATTAACTTATTCCCTACCTCTTAGAAGTGTTTAAATATAGTACTCATGTATAGTTGAAAAACTTTTAAAAAATTCTACAAAAGTGTTAATATATTAATATTATATTGTAAAATGATAAAATAAAGTAAGAAAAAAGCCACATAGTGACTACTGGCCTATAATGTAAAGCTAAATTAAATAAGAGAACCCACACTAAGGCTACTCGTTGACTTTAATAGAAATTCGACGATATGCTCGTTAATATAGTTTATACTGAAAAGATAAAATAAGGCAAGAGAGTACCCACATAGTGGCTACTTCCATACAATGTAAAGCTAAATTATAAGAAGATAACTTACACTAAAGTTACTCCATGATTTTAAACTATGTATTCCATCGCATCTATTAACTCCTCCACATCACTCATCCCATCAATGATAGGAGAGTTCCACAATTCTGATGCAATCAAATGAACAGACTTTATTGAAGCATGACCTATAGTAGACTACTCATGATTGTGATACCATGAGTTATTCGTATTTCTTCTAAATAATTATCAAAAGAGTGAATACTTCAGCAACTAATTGATCCATCTTCAATAGGATTAATATAATCATCTTGCTTACCTATTATCAAATTGTAAATCTGATCCAAAATTTGCGTCTTCAAAAGTATTTTCAGTGAGTTCAATATACACAACCCCCTTAATAAGGGTCTAATGGATGCAACACTTCGGTACCATCTGCCTCAAATGTGATAGTTTCCCTCTTTAAATCAATAATGACATTTCTCTTTAAATCAATAATGACATTTTTCTCAAAAGCTCAGTGTATCCCCAATAATACCTACATCTTAAGAAAAGTTTTAAATTTTAATGGTAGTAGCTTATTCGCTACCTCTTAGAAGTGTTTAAATATAATACATATAATACTCATGTATAGTTGAAAAACTTTTAAAAACTTCTACAAAAGTGTTAATATATTAATACTATATAGTAAAAAGATAAAATAAAGCAAGAAAAAAGCCACTTAGAGGTTAGAGGCCTCTAATGTAAAGCTAAATTAAATAAGAGAACCCACACTAAGGCTACTCAATGACTTTAATAGAAATTCAACAATATACTCGTTAATATAGTTTATAGTGATAGTTTCCATACAATGTAAAGCTAAATTATAAGAAGATAACTCACACTAAAGTTACTTAATGATTTTAAACTATGTATTCCATCACATCTATTAAATCCTCCACATCACTCGTCCCATCTATTATTAAATCCTCCACATCACTCGTCCCATCATAGATGGAAGAGTTCCACAATTCAAATCCAATCGAATGAACAAACTTTACTGAAGCACACCTTATAGTAGACTACTCATGATTCTGATACAACTTCGTATTTCTTCTGAATAATTATCAAAAGAGTGAATACTTCAACAACTAACTGATCCATTTTCAAAAGGATTAATATAATTATCTTGTTTACCTACTATCAAATTGTAAAACTGATCCAATGTTTGCATCTTCAAAAATACTTTCAATGGGTTCAATATACACAGCCCCTTGATAAGGGTCTAATGGATGCAACACTTTGGTACCATCAGCCTCAAATGTGATAATTTCCCTCTTTAAATCAATAATGACATTTTTCTCAAAAGCTCAATGTATCCCCAATAATACCTACGTCTTAAAAAAAGTTTTAATGGTATTAGCTTATTCTCTACCTCTTAGAAGTGTATTAATACAGTACTCATGTATCCCGGATGGGATGGTATTGCGCTCCACCTGGCAGGCTGAGGCCGAAGGAGGAGGCCAGCGAAGCACGGAGCCATGTGGGCGGCTCGTGCCTGCTGCAGCCAACTCTCCCCGGCTTTAAATCACATTCAATACTGATGGGAGGGGGCATTAATCCACCACCCTCGACCACCTCTATGTATTACACCATGCAGAACTCACTTGGCATTCTTGCCTGGTTGTGTGGCGTCGACTCTGGTTCGACGATTTTTATGGTTTTTCGGGCGTTTTTTCTTGTTCACCTTGGCTCTGCAAACCCTCTGCAGACGCCGAGCTTGACCATGCCGCGACAGCGTATCCGCCCACGTTGGGGCTCTCCATGGCACCCTCGACGCCCACACACCTCCTCCTCACCCTCTGATTCTTCTACCCCGGGTCTTGACTGTCTCGCTGTAGTCGATACCTCCTAGACCCTGGCATGGCGCTCACCCCCTGACAAGCACGCCTCCTCTCCTCCGACGCCGCGCCCTCGTCGACCTCGTCCCAATCCAAAAACGACCTCTCCTTCACCGCTGCGTGAACACTCAACCATTTTGCAGGACCTTGTTTTTGAGCTCAGGGAGGGGGTTAATGACCTCCATTTCTGGGTTCAACAGATGGAGGGCAAGCTCTCTACCCTTCTCCAGCTTATAGCCAATCCCCCTCCAGCCGCTCCTGCGAACTCCAACGAGGCCCATGAGAGCTCCAGTGACCATGCAAGCAGCCATCACTATGATTCCACCGGAAAAAGCCCACAATTCGAAGGGACGACAGGTTTTCCAGAACCCGGGACTGCTCGTGCGCAGAAGGAAACCTGGGTAAGCTCTGAGGCAGGGGATGACGGTGCAGTTTCAGCAGTGGCAGCCGAGGAGAAGGAAGCCAGCATCCAGGTGCACGAAGACAAGCGCCACAACGCCACGGATATGCAGTGGACTGCCAACGGGACACCTATCATCGAGGAACCATGGCCTGGCCCTTTGCCCGAGTATGTTCCTGAATATACAATGCTTGTTCCATATTTTAGCTCTAGTGGCTCTCATGGTAGTTAAATAGGTCTAGTTTTTTCTCTAGCACTGTTGGAAGTTTTGCTACTTTATATATACGGTTGACTGAACTGATTTCTCCTCACGAAGCAGTTCAGTAATTACAACCGCTTTACTCAGTCATTGTACTCTGGATTCTGGTTCTGAGAAGGCTTTTTATATAATACAAACACTCACTTACTTACAAAAAAAAAAAAATAGTACTCATGTATAGTTGAAAAACTTTTAAAAAATTCTACAAAAGTGTTCATATATTAATACTATATTATATCCAACATCATTAATTTATTTCCAATTTTACTGAAACATACATTATCAATGATCTTTTCCTTCTAACTTTATCAGAGAATGATATAGATCATAAATTGATTATTCTCGTTAATTTAATAGAATTGGTGCGCCTTTCAGAAGTTCTGCTTTGGTGTGGTATCTGTGTTTAAAAATTTGTCTTAGAATCATGGATTCCTTCCATGTAAAAGGCTTCCAATCCTGCATAAAAAGATCATATTAGATTTAGTTTCAAAGAGACGCATCTTTGTCTTTAACAGGGATTGAACCCAAACAGGGAGGAATTTATTCCCTATGGAAGCTACCTCAGAATCCCCTCATGTAGCCAAAAACTTCAAAATGAATTTTAAAAGCCTCGGAAGGCAACCCAGAGTGCCTAAGTAAATAGAGACAAATGGAGTTATGAAGGCCATTCTAAATGAATTTTGAAAATGTTTCCAAGGCAAACCAGGAATTTTAAGATTGCCTAAGTTACGAAAGCGATTTTCTCAAGTAACAATGTAAATTGGGTATCTACATCTACACACGACATTGATATTGCCTTCTCACACATAGTAAATGCAGGAACAATGAGGCTGACTGGATTGCCAACCAGGCAATCTCCTTGTTGGGTGGTTTATTTTATTTGAAACTAAAATCCTTGGTGGGTGATTCACTCTGTTTGAAACTAAATGAAAAGCTCAATGGAACTCTCAGCAATAAAAATGGATTACCCTAATCCTCCATCTTCCCAGGGAAGAAGATGAAAGCCCTACCTTCGGCCAATGGACATTCAAGCGAGTCATCAGAGGAAAAGCACCACTAACACCAGGCCAATAAACTCCAACTCCAGGTTCTCTTGTTTGCTTCTCTTTTTTTGTAATGCATGTATATTGTGGTTTGTAGAGTAGTTGATGAAACTCAGTTATCTATGAATTTAAAACCTATTATTACTCCAAAAGTTATATCTGTTTCTAACTACGGATGAAATGTAAAGCCTAGTTCTGTATACATATACACAATTCAAATATGAAAAAACATAGGTTTGCTGTCAATGGCATTTTTATGATGATTTTATGATGTAATGTTGTTGTATTTCTATCTACAGTCTAGACAGAATAATAATAAAAAATCTAGGCAATGTACATACATACAATTTCCCCAATAGATATTTTGATCACTTGTGTTTAGAGATTAACTTTGATAATATCTAGTCGAAATTATTATTTCTGCAAATTTATACTAACAAGGAGGTGTTAGGTATTGAAAACAATAAGTTCTATCAAAAAAAAATCAAAACAAACACACCACCAACCACTAAGTCTTTGATATCATTCAAGCTCAAAGGATCAAAGGATGTAAACAGGTAAGTTCAACTGAGCACACCAAAAAGATACCATCACCTATTTTATTTATTAAACAAATAATATTCATTTACCTGTTTTACAATCATAGAGATAAAGGATTGCTATGTTGGTGCCTAAATAACTATATATCAGACTTTGCCATGAAACTTGAGCTACATTGATCTCAATATGCTCTTGAGAGGTTTCAATATAGCGAGGAACATGCATAATATTTTTAATTGGAAAAACTATAAAGTCCACCAGAAATGCTAATAAGAAAGTCCACCCAAAAACTAGATAACTTCAACAAAATCAGAGTAAGAAAATTCTCCACTTTTCTGTAGCAACAATCGAAAGATAGTAGGAGACGGATCTTTTAACAAGACTGATTTGACTGATTTAGAAAAAAGGAATGCAGCTGTGTCATCCAATCTCTTGGAATTATAGCGAAATTAATTCATTATATTTGAAACTCCAAAATTTAAAGATGCAAAGGCATCAGAACTCAAAAATCTGAAGATGCAAAGGCATCCTTCCACACCCTTTGTCAACACATGAATTCAAGTCAAGGATGCTTCATAATGAAAACACATGGCTACACAAATAAACAAGCTATGACAAGTTATTATACTTCATAGCTAACTATTGACAATCCTTGGAATTCCTCAGGGGCAAAGATTTTATTTCTTTAACTTAAAAAAAGTTAAACAGAGAAATCTGCTCAGCCTACAGCTCATGAGACAAAAGAAACGTGCAATAAATTCAGTCACAAATTGAAGGGAATGTGCACACCTAAAAGTTACGTGGAACAAGATAATAACTTCCTTTGACATTCAGCTTAAATGAGACTCAGTCAGGCATAACTGCAGCAAGCTTCCATGTCCAAACGTTTCTTGTCGGCGTCACATTTGCTTCAACGCTTCAGTGTTGGCTTTACTGAGCGGTGGAAGCTCTTTTGCCTACTTTTCACCAGTAAGCATCACATCCCTAAATAGATGAAAATGATCAATTAATGTTGATGGAGACAGACAACCCTGCAGCATAGCTCTTATCTCTGATTGGGTGCCTTTAAGTTATGAATAACATCATTCATCTCCTTGAGAGCAGCGTCCCTTACTTGTGCATCTCATGTTTTGCGCTTAGCAATGGATGGAGAGACATCTCCTTGCTCCCCTTGGTTTTTTTCACATTTGGGCATCTTCCTTCTGTGATTCAAGTCGCTTCTCGACAGACGCATTACCTTCTTGCATTCCTTGATCTTCTTCACATGTGGCTCTTTGGGTATTCTTCCTTATTCTGCTCTAGTTGATTCACTTCTCCACAAACGCGTTGTCTTTTTGCACTCCTTGGTCTTCTTCACATGTTAGCACTCCTTGGTCTTCTTCACATGTTATTATTTGTTATCTTCCTTTTCAATCTCAACTCGCTTCTCCACAGATTAGATCTTGGCCCTAACATGCCTATGCTTACCAATCTCAACTCCCTTCTCCACAATTTTGACTAATGAACATACATAATCTTACTAGATACTTGAGAATTATCGAACTATGTTTTTTCACATATTGAAAAACATACTGAATTTTGATTAACATACCTAATCTTACCATATAATTAAGAATTCTTGAACTATGTGTCCAACTCATAAGTCATATTAGAAAATAAACCCTACCTCCTTCAAAATAAAACACATATTTAGAACCCCGAGCTTTTGTGGCGAAAAATGCCTACTTTCGGCCACATTTTGTGTCTGCTCTTTCTTCTTATCTTTAAAAGTGCTAGCAAATTCTGCAACGCTTTCTTTCTGTGCTTCCTTCTTCCTTTGGTAGCACTGGTAGTTTTTGTTTGCTTCTGCTCTTTGTCTGTTATTATATCCTTGGTGGGGGGCTGGGGGATTCCATGATTTCCCTGCTCTCTGCGACGTTTCCTCCCAATTCCGAACACTCTTATTAGTGAAAGCTGATGGAAGCACGGATGGCTGCTTCTGCTGCTGTCGCCTCATCTTCTGTGTTTTGGGTGGTGGAATTGAAAAATCAGATAATGGAATAGGAGTTAACTGGCAGCGAGCGAATAGCTGGCAGGGAAAATGATCCACACTCTCCTCCGAGAGAGAGGAGTAGGAGTTTTCCGTGCTTTCTGTTGTATAATCCGTGGAATCCATGGCTAGGGGATTGCAGCTCAAGCCAAAAGAAGAGCACAGGGTTTTTGCCCTGTTCTATATGGTACTCGAATGCTCAAGAAAAAGAGTGGATTAGGGTTTTCAGCTCGGATCAAGAGAAGAGGGGAGGGTGCTTGCTTTAATGTGCTTCAAGGATTTAGAGCAGACTTCGAGGGTTTTTTTTGGAGCCAAAAAGATGCTTTCTTTTATTTCGTTCTTGCAGTCACCTCAATCACCGCACCTCCACATTAAAAACTGGAAACATTGAGCCGTGCGTTGGAGCTTTGATTTTCGAAATCGAGACATGTGGCGTTCGAACATTGATTTTCTGAAATTGAGAAAATCGGATTTATGACTTGCCGTGTTGGAGCCTTGATTTTCTGAAATCGAGAAAATCGGATTTATGAAGTGCCGCGTTTGAGCTTTGATTTTCTGAAATCGAGAAAATCGGATTTATGACTTGCCGTGTTTGAGCCTTGATTTTCTGAAATCGAGATTGTAATAGTATGTAAGGAAATTTTTTTGCTTTTTTAAATTTCAAAATCATTTGAATTCCAAATCGACTTAGTCTGGCCAACGATTCTACCGCGTGTTCAAAGAGTCAGGCCACAATATTTTCCAATGCCGTCAATATTCTTCATTCCCCGTTTGGAACCTGCCCCGCGACCATTCGAATTTCATCCGGTACTTCTTATTCTTCTTTCCCCGTTTGGAACCTGCCCCGCGACCATTCGAATTTCATCCGGTACTTCTTTCCTGACTCTTCGATTTGCTAGTTTAAAATTAGTTTAATTAAATTAGATTTGATAAAAATTTAATTAATATAATAAGTTGTAGTTTAAATGTTCTATGAAATGATTGTTCTTTTGTTATATTTTTTTTTGGAGATTTTTATCGGCAAGAAATTATTAGATTTATTTGAAAGGTTTTTCAAACTGCTAAATCTATTTTTATATTCGAAAAAAGATATTAAACAACAAAAAAATAGTGTTTTTATCCAAATTTATGTTGTAGTAGAACAAGTAAACAACTCCATATAGTAATTAAAAAGTAATAAAGATGAAATTAAAATGAGATAAATTGAACTAATTTTTATTAAAAAAAATAAATCATATTAAATTTTTAAATTAATTTTTATTTTTCATAACATTTTAACAAAGAAGGTTATGTGAAAAAGTGTCATTCTTGAAAGAAAGTCTTGGAGTTTATTAGAGTGAGATTTTTACTTTGTGACAAAAAGGTTTGGATTTTAGGAGAATGATTTTTAGTTGCACTTGGATTTTAAGAGAGATGGATTTTTAGTTGTTGTGTAATATTTTTTTTATTGAATAATTATTTAGAGTGAGATTTGTGGATTTATTTATCCAAGGGTTATTATTCTATTCATAATATTGGGGGAGGTACTCTTCTCCATTGAGGATTATAGGAAGTGGGAAATGATTGATCCTAAATTGAATCATGAATTTAGATGGTTTTCTTTCTAGCTTCTTTCTTAGTTGCCTATGTATCAATGGATACAAATATTTGTAGTATATAAAAGCTCACAAGTGATTATAATGTCAATGAAATTGTAGAGGAAAAAGATAGCCTATATCCATGCTCAAAGAATTACAATCGGCTCATGGAAAATCATGACAGAGAAACTACAAACAGTCTTTGTTGTATTGGATCTAAGTTGGCATAGTTAAGTGCAATGGATTAGCTCATCTAGTTTGAAGTAACTATTTCTACACGTGATACCAAGAGATCACAGTGCCAAATTCAAGGAGTCTTGTCGGGTCACCAAAGGCTCTTGTCGCCAACAATCAATATGCCTTCCATTCATACATTTTCCAAAGAAGAAAGGGGAGTGCTCCACAACGAAGTAGAGTCACCAATTTCACTTGTGGCTATTAGTCGATCGACCATCCATCAATAAATTCTAGGGAAGAAGGGGGAGTGCTCTAAGAGGAAACAAAGTCATCAACCATTCTTGTGGCTAGTAGTCAATCATAGTTCCTGTCGATCAGAGTTTTTTCGTCAAGTAACTATGATCGGTGAAGGAACAAGTGGATCATAGTAACGTTAAGATAATAACTCCATTGACAAAGGCACAAGAGGATCATATTTTGTCAAAGTTCCTATTGGTCATAGTTCTTTCATCAAAGTTCTTGTTGGTAAGAGTTCATATTAGCCATAGTTCCTTTATTAAAGTTATTGTCGGTCATAGTTCCTGTCAATCAAAATTCCTTTCGAAGTTCTCATTAATCATAGTTCTTTCATTGAAGTTCCTCTTGGTGAAAGTTCATGTCGGTAATGGTTCCTTTGCTAGTTAAATTTCACATTGGTAACAGTTCCCTCATAGTCAAAATTTGTAATTCAATAAATTTCCCTAGAACTATGACCAATAAGAACTCTAAACATGACCAACATCAAGAACTTTGACTGTCATAGTTCCTTAATCAAAGTTCCTATTGGACCAATGTTAGGAACTTTAAATATTGACAGGACTAACATCAAGCAAGACAGGAACTCTCACTGACGAAAGAAGAAGAGAGAGATCTTATCACTTAGAGCGCCTTTAGTGAGTATCATAGTTCCTTCATCAAAGTTCCCCTTGGTCAAAATATGTAAATTCGCTTGGGTGTTTTCTACTTTAGCCTCCCCTTTCTTAAACTTTTATGGTCCTTGAATCAACATTGTTGCTAGCCCTTTTGACCACCTAGGTTATGTGGCTAAATTAACCAACTAGACATGTTGTTGAACTAATGTTTCGATATTTGCTAATAGATGCTCTAGGGTAGGTAATAATGAACTTTGGCTCTCGCCATGAATTTTTTCTTCATTGTGATAAAGGGGGTTGGTTACAATTTAGGGTCATAAGACAATATAATTTAAGGACTCATTGGAATGAGGAGCTTTTGTTGCTAGGCCTTTACCTCCTAGATAAAAGGTTAGATTGTCTCAACTTTACTTGGGTTGTAAGACATGGAAGTGAATAAGATTGTTCAAGTGGTTTCTAGGGGCCAAAGTTGGGACCTTATTTAGTATTTGTTGGGTTATATAAGCTCAAGCATCCACATGGTCTCTTTCCTCTTGGGTTAAGTGGATCTTGAGGAAGAGTTGACTTTAAGACATGCATGTCTAGTTGATAAAGTTGAGGGTGAAGTGCTCAAAAGTTACTCTTCATTTGACGACAAAGAGATTGGCTAAGGGATGATTAATGTGCTAAAAATATTCCACCTAGGTTATGTGGCTAAATTTACCGATTGGACATGTTGTTGAATCAATGCTTCAATAATCCTCAACTGATGAGTTGGGGTAGGCTCTATTGAACTTTGCCTCTAACCAAGGACAGTTGCTTCATTGTGATAAAGGAGGGTTGGTTACAATTCAAGGTACTCACAAGACAACAAGGACTCACTGCAATTCTTGTGATGCTAAGAGTTCAAATTTTAAGTTAAGATTACTCAAAATCTCAAGTTACGTAAATGATTAAGAATTTATTAGATATAGTTTCTAATTTTTGTATTCTCTCTAAGTGCAAAGAACTATGTTTATGTTGTATGTAAGACAAAAAAATTCATCATTGCAAGACAAACAAAAACGGTTGTTATACGATCAACAGACGTTTGTCGCACAATCCATGAATGTTCGTCGTAAGTGTGTCGTAAGAGTGAAAAACCTACGACAAACTCATAAAATAATAGACCAATTTCCACAACCATTGTCATTGTAGGTTCGTTGTACGATCGACCAATGTTCGTCACAAGTTTGTTGGAAAAGAAACCAACCTATGACACAATCCAACAATGTTCAAAGCCATTGTCTTCATAGGTTCGTTGTATGATCGACCAATGTTCGTCACAAGCTAACGATTGACCAATCGACAATGAACTTGGAGCACAATTGACCAATGTCTAGAGCCATTGTTGTCGTAGGTTCGTCAAACAATAGAGAAACAACCCACGAACTCTGAGTATGATCGACCAAAGTCGGAACCAACTAACGTCATATGTCTATCGTAAGATTGACTACTTTGCATCATACATTCATCATAAGAGAAACTAATCATCAACAAAATCTTGGCCATGCTCCTCTCAAGAGAGACATTGTTCCGACAAAATTGTTGTAATTCCAATGGTGGTAGAGTCAAACATCCAATGTTACATTAGTCGCACTATCGACGAATGTTTAAAAGTGTGTCGAACTTCTAACGAGGTTTTCATTAATTAAAAGAAAATAAATACATTTTTCAATGTTGAGTGCATTCTACTGAATCAATGTTGGCCTCCACTCATAAAGCTTCAATTTCTATTTTAGTGCTTCATGTATCACTCAGGGCTCACCAAAGGCATAAACATGAAAATTGTTGAAGAACTAAATAATTACAAGAAAATCGTAACAATAGGGTTGCATGTGATAGAGAATTGGATGATGGTAAATTCATATGTTTGAGGACCATTTAATCAAAGGGATCACATTGGCATAAGTAGTGGACTCCATGTCACTTTTGTAAGAATCACTAAGTCTAGAGTCTTTTATACTAAAATTGGTATTGGATTTGTTTGATGTATTGGGTTCGTATTAGGTTTTCAGTAGAATCTATGTTTTCAAAATTATTGGTTTGGTCTATAATAACATCAAATAGACTAAGTGTGGAAAATATTTGAAATATAATTTGGTGTGATAAGTTATATTTTTTGGACATAATTGAAAAGATACAAGCTTTAGTTGATTCATCATTATCTCTACCCAAACATAAATAGAACATGGAAATAAAATCTATATCCCAATTTGTTGAAAATTATTGGCTTACATGGTGGGATTTATTGGTGTTGCAGCATCTATTAAATAGGTGTTGCAACAACTGGTGTTGCCTCCAAATGAGAGTCAAGTTGCAACAACTAGTGTTGCAGCGACTGAAAATCTTGTAACAACAACCAAAAATCGCTTTGCAGCAATGGAAAATCAAGTTGCAGCAACTAGAAAGTGTGTTGCAACAATGACCCAACAAGGTTGATGGTGTCACAACAGTCGGCCTGAGGGGTGTTGCAATAAATCTTATATCATACTTTTCCATGAAACTTGAGCCACATTGATCTCAATATGCTCTTGAGAGGTTTCAATATAGTAAGGAACATGCATAATATTTTTAATTGGAAAAACTATAAAGTCCACCAGAAATGCTAATAAGAAAGTCCACCCAAAAACTAGATAACTACAACAAAATCAGAGTAATAAAATTCTCCACTTTTCTGTGGCAACAATCGAAAGATAGTAGGAGATGGATCTTTTAACAAGATTGGTTTACAGAAAAGGAATGTAGTTGTGTCATCCAATCTCTTGGAATTATAGTGAAATTAATTCATTATATTTAAAACTCCAAAATTTAAAGATGCAAAGGCATTAGAACTCAAAAATCTAAAGATGCAAAGGTATCCCTTCCACACCCTTTGTCAACACATGAATTCAAGTCAAGGATGCCTCATAGAGAATGAAAACACATGGCTACACAAATAAATAAGTTATGACAGGTTATTACACTTCATAGCTAACTATTGACAATCCTTGGAATTCCTTGGGGGTAAAGATTTTATTTCTTTAACTTACAGAAATTTAAACAGATAAGCTTGCTCAGCCTATAGCTGATGATACAAGAAACATGCAATAAATTCACTCACAAATTGAAGGGAATGTGCACACCTAAAAGTTACGTGGAACATGATAATAACTTCCTTTGACATTCAGCTTAAATGAGACTCAATCACGCATAACAACAACAAGCTTCCATGTCCAAATGTTTCTTGTTGGCATCACATTTGCTTCAGCGCTTCAGTGTTGGATTTCCTAAGCAGTGGAAGCTCTTTTGCCTAGTTTCCACCAGTAAGTATCACATCCCTAAATAGATGAAAATGATCAATTAATGTTGATGGAGACAACCCTGTAGCATAGCTCTTATCTCTGATTGGGTGTCCTTGAAGTTGTGATAAAATCATCCATCTCCTGATTGGGTGTCCTTGAAGTTCTAAATAACAACATTCATCTCCTTGAGAGCAACGTCCCTTACTTCTGCATCTCTTGTTTTGTGATTAGTAATGGATGGAGACACATCTCCTTGTTCCCCTTGGTTTTTTTCACATTGATTCTTTGGGTGTCTTCCTTCATTCATCTCCTTGAGAGCAGCATCTCTTACTTGTGCATCTCTTGTTTTGCGCTTAGCAATGGATGGAGACACATCTCCTTGTTCCCCTTGGTTTTTTTTACATTGATTATTTGGGTATATTCCTTCTCTAACTCAAGTCTCTTTTCCTTCTCTGACTCAAGTCGTTTCTTGACAGACGCATTGTCTTCTTGCACTCCTTGGTCTTCTTCACATGTTATTCTTTGGTATCTTCTTTCTCAGTCTCAACTCGCTTTTCCACATACTAAATCTTAGCCCTAACATGCCTAATCTTACTAAATAATTGAGAATTCTCGAACTGTGTGTCCGACCCATGGGCCATGTTAGAAGACAAACCATACCTCCTTCAAAATAAAACACATGCACATTGAAGAAAGTGAGCTCATCTTTAGGACTTCTGAGCTTTTGTGGCGAAGAAGACGTACTAACAGTTTTTGCCACATTTTGTTTCTGCTCTTTCTTCTTATCTTTGAAAGTGCTAGCAAGTTCTGCAACGCTTTCTTTATGTGCTTCCTTCTTTGCTTTGGTAGCAAAGGTAGTTTTTGTTTGCTTCTGCTCTTTTCCTGTTATTATATTCTTGGTGGGGGGCTCGGGGATTCCATGATTTCCCTTCTCTCTGCGACGTTTCCTCCCAACTCCAAATACACTCTTATTAGTGAAAGCTGATGGGAGAATAGATGGTTGCTTATGTTGTTTTTGCTTTATCTTATGTGTTTTGGGTGATGGAATTGAAGAATCAAATGATGGAATAAGAGTTAACTCGCAGCGAGCGGAGAGCTGGCAGGGAAAATGATCTCCACTCTACTCTGAGGGAGAGGAGTAGGAGTTTTCGATGCTTTCTGTTGTATAATCCATGGCTATGGGATTGCAGTTCAAGACAAAATAATAGCACGGGGTTTTTGCCCTGTTCTATAGGGTACTCGAATGCTCAAGAAAGAAAAAGAGTGGATTAGGGTTTCCAACTCAGATCAAGAGAAGAGCAGAGGGTGGTTGCTTTAATGTGCTTCAAGAATTTATAGCAGACTTTGAGAGTTTTTTTGGAGCCAAAAAGATGGTTTCTTTTATTTTGTTCTTGCATTCACCTCAATCACCGCACCCCGCATTAAAAAATGGAAACATTGAGCTGTGCGTTTGAGATTTCATTTTCGAAATCCAGACATGTGGCGTTCGAGCATTGATTTTTGAAAATCGATAAAATCAGATTTATGATGTGCCGCATTGGAGCCTTGATTTTCTAAAATCGAGATTGGAATAATATGGAAGGAAAATTTTAGCAACTTGGTGCATTTTTTTAAATTTCAAAATAATTTGAATTCCAAATTGACGTAGTCTCAGGGACAACAATTCTACCGCCCATTCAAAGAGTCAGGCCACAATAGGGGTAAGCTAACTAGGGAGCAAACATATCTTCTTTTAAGGAAAAAATAAATGGGCTTGAATCCGAGCAGATTTTCAGGGGTAGTCTGAGTTGGAAACTTGGCCACCATGACTTTGAGTCAGAACCTTACCCCAAGGGTTTTGCCCCATTTTAAAGCAACCCAGATACTCATAAAATCGATTAGAGTTCTGGATTGACAGAAAATTTAAAAATTGATCGCTGGAGAACCTACTGGAAAAGTAACTCGGGAAAGGGGATTGCTCCCGAGTTAACCCACTTCGCCACAATATTCTCCAATGCCGTCAATATTCTTCTTTCCCCGTTTGGAACCTGTCGTACCTCCACCCTAACGTAACCACCTCGTCTGAAGGGCCCGTATGAAGCATCTTGAATCTTGGTGGATGGAAGTAGGTGTAGATGCAGAGAGCGTTAATGTAACATTGCCGCATTGTCACCCCGCGACCATTCGAATTTCATCCAGTACTTCTTTCCTGACTCTACGATCTTGAGGTTACTAGTTTAAAATTAGCTAATTTAATAAGTTAATAACAATATTATTAATATGTTTATTTTTTCAAGTCTATAGAATCTATAAGTGATTGAAATTATCTATACCGGGTTAGGTTCAAGCCTAGCCAACTACCACTATAAACCTTTAAAAAGGACATTATATTTAAAAGGGTAGTGTATTAACTTTGCTAACTAGTATTGCACAAAGAGTAACACAAGAATGTGTTACACTCCCTTTGTCCTAATATAATATTTAAGGTGACATTATTTTAATAAGTTGGTAATATTGTATTAATTTCAATTTTGTGTAGAGTATATTTATAATTAATTAGAATTAGATTTGATAAAATCTAATTAATATAATAAGTTGTAGTGTAAATGTTCTACGAAATGATTGTTTTCCGACGATATTTTGTGGGGATCTTTGCTTGAAATTTGGCAAGAAATTGTTAGATCCGCATATTTAAGTGATTATTTATGTAAAATCCGTGTTCCAGAGGTTTTTCAACCTATTGAATCCATTTATACATTCGAAAAAAGTTTTTAAACAACAAAAAAATAGTGTTTTCATAGATTTATGTCGTCATTTCGTAGAACAAGTAGACAACTCCATATAATAATTAAAAAGTAATAAAGATGAAATTAAAATGGGATAAATTGAGCTAATTAAAAAAAATAGATGATATTAAATTTTTATATTAATTTTTATTTTTCATAAAATTTCAACAAAGAAGGTTATGTGAAAAAGTGTCATTCTTGAAAGAAAGAGTTGGACTTTATTAGAGTGAGATTTTTACTTGTGACAAAAAGGTTTGGATTTTAGGAGAGTGATTTTAAGAGAGATGGATTTTTAGTTGTTGTACAATATTTTTTATTGAATAGTTACTTAGAGCGAGATTTGTGGATTTATCTATCTAAGGGTTATTATTCTATTTAAAACATTGGGGAAGATACCCTTCTCCATTGAGGATTATAGGAAGTGGGAAATGATTGATCTTAAATTGAATCATGAATTTAGATGGTTTGCTTTCTAGCTTCTTTCTTAGTTTCCTATGCATCAATGGATATATATATTTGTAGTATATAAAATCTCACAAGTGATTATAATGTCAATGAAATTGTAGAGGAAAAAGATAACCTATATCCATGCTCAAAGAATTACAATGGGCTCATGGACAATCATTATAGAGAGACTACAAACAATTTTTGTTGTATTGGATCTAAGTAGGCATAGTTATGTGCATTGATGGATTCGCTCATCTAGTTTGAAGTGACTATTTCTACACGTGATACCAAGAGATCACAATTCCAAATTCAAGGAGTCTTGTTGGGTCACCAAAGGCTCTTGTCGCCAACAATCAATATGCCTTCCATTTGGAAATTATCCAAAGAAGAAAGTGGAGTGCTCCACAACGAAGTAGAGTCACCAATTTCACTTGTGGCTATTAGTCGATCGACCATCCATCAATAAATTATAGGGAAGAAGGGGGAGTGCTCTAAGAGGAAACAAAGTCATCAACCATTCTTGTGGCTAGTAGTCAATCATAGTTCATGTTGATCAGAGTTTCTTTGTCAAGTAACTATGATCGGTGAAGGAACAAGTGGATCATAGTAACGTTAAGACAATAACTCCACTGACGAATGCACAAGAGGATCATACTTTGTCAAAGTCCCTATTGGTCATATTTCTTTCATCAAAGTTCTTATTGGTAAGAGTTCATATTAGCCATAGTTCCTTTATTAAAGTTATTGTCGTCCATAGTTCCTGTCAATCAAAGTTCCTTTCAAAGTTCTTGTTAATCATAGTTCTTTCATCGAAGTTCCTCTTGGTGAAAGTTCATGTTGGTAATGGTTCCTTTGCTAGTTAAATTTCATGTTGGTAATGTTGAGATTTGGGTAGCTTGGAAAGTGGTCCCCTTGTGTTTGTGAGATTCTAAACACACGTGGGAAGTACTTTGTACCATGTACCATATACTTTATGTCTAATTTCACTTTGACTTAGGATATTTAAGTCAAAACTGAAATTTGGTCATTTTAGCATAAAATGACAATTAATTCATTTTGTGGGTGAATTAAGGGACATAAAGTGAAACTATGGAAACTTAAGTAAAGTGGGTTTTGAGTTGAGATTTACTTGAGATGATCTCAACCATTGATTAGGGATGAGATGAGATGATCTCATCCACCCATTTATTAGGTTTCTTTATGCATCCTTAAGGAGGGCGCAAGGGAAAAAGAGAGCTCATTATTCACTTGTATGTTCACCAAAGGAGTTTGGAGAAGGGCAAGCGGATTAGAATGGAAGCATTGGGAGAGGAGATATTGAGCGCCTCCTTTCATGGAGGGCTCATGAAAGCTTAGGGCCCAACTTATTTGTGGAGGTTGTTCTTTCTAGGAGGAGGGCGCATAGCTAGCAGGGAGGTCTTGCAGTGGTCAAATTGCTTTGAGGAAAGTTTCAGTGGAGAGGCAGCACACGAGAGCACATTGTGGTGCAAGCGTTTCTCCATCAGAGCTTCAGGGAGCAAGGGCACTTCATTTCAGTGGATAGAGCTATATTTGAGAAGGGCGCACCATGCTTGGGCGCATCTCTCACTCTTGGACTTGTGTTGCAGCTTGAGACAAGATGTTATCAGGTTCATTTGTTTCATGTACTTGTTGTATTCAACCTTGTATTTTCCACATATATATACTTCCATTCCAAAGTGGTTTTCCTGGGGCAAGTTTTATCTAGGGTCATGTTGACCAAAAATACATGTGTTCATTTTCATGTATGTTAATGTTTAGAACAACATTATTTCAGCTCTAAAAGATCTCTAGGTGTGTTAAATAGCTTATGGTATGCATGTGTTAACATCTTGTGACAAAACTATATGCTAGAGCACCCATTTGGCCTATGTAATCGTAACGGAACAACAAAGAAGTTACTGAACAATTTGTTGTTATAAAACAATAGCAAACCCTTGTTTGACAGTTGAAACTTAGAGCCGACTTGAGGTCAAAGACAGACCTAGTTGACAACTTGTTAGGACCTGGAAAATCTTCATGGTATAAGAGCTTGGTGGCTGATTTTTGTTGAGTTTGGGGCAACATATTGAGGCACTGTTTTAGACACCTTTTTGGCATATTTTGTGGACAACCATTGACCGAGTTCACTGGCAGCTTGTTGGAAGATTTTGTGGAGGGTTGTAGAGCAGTTTGTGGACATTTTCGTCAGTCTCTTTTCACACCTACATGGTAGGAGTGAGGCTGATTTTTCACGACCTCTTTTCACACCTATATTGCTAGGAGTGAGGTCGGTGTTTGTTTGCCTCTTTTCACACCTGTGTTGACAGGAATGAGGAAATGTTCCTTTACAGTTGCAGCATCAGTTTGAGTGCAGAGGGCAGTGATGTCAGCATCTCAGATGCGCGTGGAGGATAGGCTAGTTGGAGCTAGCAATTGGTTGCCTTGGAAGACCAGGATTGTCTTTGTCTTGGAGGACCTCAAACTATGGGATAAAGTTGAGGCAATTGTTCATGTTCCCCCTGCTACTGCTCACATCTTGTTAGCAGAGTTCAGGAAGAGGAACAACAAGGCAAAGAGGATGATATGTGATGCAGTGCAGCATCACATCATTCCCCACTTGACTGGGAAAGCTTGGGAATTTGAGATGTGGGCATCTCTATGCAAGCTTTATGAGAGCTCTAATGAGAACCGGAAGATGGTTCTTCATGATCGACGCAGGGGCATTCATATGCTCCAGGATTAATCGGTCACTTCTTTCCTTGGCCGATACACCCAGATTAGAGACGAGATTGAAACCGTTGGAGAGGTGGTGGACCCAGATTCTATGGTGAGGACAACCTTAAACAACTTCACCAAACCATGAGGTCCATTCGTTTGTGTCATTGTTTCCAGGGAGGTCATGCCCACTTGGGAGAGGATGTGGGATGATTTCGTTCAGAAGGAGACTAGACTTGTATTAGAGGCTTCTGGACAGCAGCAGACAGTGCAGGGTGATGAGGATCATGTTCTTTGGACAAAGGGCAAAGAGAATACCAACAGGGGAGGTCGATAGGGGCCCAAGTTTGGGGCCCCACCATAGGGAGGAGAGAGCAGTTGTGGGAAGAAGAGATACATGAGCTCAGTGAGATGCTTTGCTTGTAAAGAGATGGGTCACTGTCCAAGACAATGTGCCAAGAAGAAGAAGAAGAAGCAGGATGTTTCAACAACGACATCAGAGGAGCTTGAGTTCGATGCATAGTTTGCGAGAGAGTGTGCATTCGCTACTACCTTTATATTTTGTTACACCATCCAACATCAGGTGGGGAGATAGAGTTGAAGAGGACCTGTTGACTCATAGTAGTGATTCAGAGGGAGCTCAAACTCAATTTTCTTGGACACCATCATCGGGGGTGATTGGTCCACCCGGAACAACTTCAATTTCAGAGTTGCCCAGACAGAGGGTTGGTGCAGGGGCTTTAGAGCATCATATATTGATGAGGAGGAGTGGCAGGGCACCATGAAGGCTTGAGCCTCACTTGGCTACAGAGACGGGCAGATCAGGTTCTAGATCCAGTTCAGGTGGAAGCTACTTGGCGAGAGGCCAAGTTGAGGATCTTGGTGAGATGTCGAGATCCAGGTGCTCTTGGTGAGATACCAAGAGGGGGAGACTATTGGTGAGATTCCAAGAGAGTGACTCTTGGTGAGATGCCAAGACTAGTGATCGTTGGCGAGATGCCAGGAGGTAGAAATTCTTGGTGGGAGACTAAGGTGGAGATCTTTGGTTTGATACCAAGATCTAGGTGATCTTGTATAGGTGAAGAGACACTTTCATCTATAGATCACGCAAATTGAGCAGATTTGTGTCATAATACTTTCATTGATTAGGGTACAACCATACTCATCGAGTATTTTCCAGTAGGCAACCATGTCCACTGCAGGGATGATATTGGGGGTGAAGTGCACTTTCCTCGATAAGAGGGAGTATTGAGATTTGGGTACCTTGGAAAGTGGTTCCCTTGTGTTTGTGAGCTTCTAAACACATGTGGGAAGTACTTTGTACCATGTACTTTATGTCTAATTTCACTTTGACTTAGGAGATTTAATTCAAAAGTGAAATTTGGTCATTTTAGTCTAAAATGACAATTAATTCACTTTGTGGGTGAATTAAGGGACATAAAGTGAAACTATGGAAACTTAAGTAAAGTGGGTTTTGAGTTGAGATTTACTTGAGATGATCTCAACCATTGATTAGGGATGAGATGAGATGATCTCATCCACCCATTTATTAGGTTTCCTTATGCATCCTTAAGGAGGGTAGAAGGGCAAAGGAGAGTTCATTATTCACTTGTATGTTCACCAAAGGAGTTTGGAGAAGGGCGAGAGGATGAGAATGAAAGCATTGGGAGAGGAGATCTTGGGCGCCTCCTTTCATGGAGGGCTCATGAAATCTTAGGGCCTAGCTTATTTGTGGAGGTTGTTCTTACTAAGAGGAGGGCACATAGCTAGCAGGGAGGTCTTGCAATGGTCAAATTGCTTTGAGGAGAGTTTCAGTGGAGAGGCAGCACACAAGAGCACATTGTGGTGCAAGGGTTTATTCATCAGAGCTTCAAGGAGCAAGGGCGCTTCATTTCAGTGGATAGAGCTATATTTGAGGAGGGTGCACCATGCTTGGGCACATCTCTCACTCTTGGACTTGTGTTGCAGCTTGAGACAAGTTGATATTGTATCATGTTCATTTGTCTCATGTACTTTTTGTATTCCACCTTCTATTTTCCACATATATATACTTCCATTCCAAACTGGTTTTCCCCCAGGCGGTTTTATCCAGGGTCATGTTGACCAAAAATACATGTGTTCATTTTCATGTATGTTAGTGTTTGAAACAACATTATTTCATCTCTAAAAGATCTCTAGGTGTGTTATATAGATTATGGTATGCATGTGCTAACATCTTATGACAAAACTACATGTTAGAGCACCCATTTGGCCTATGTAACTGTAACAGAACAACAAAGAAGTTACTAAACAGTCTACTATTATGAAACAACAACAAACCCTTGTTTGACAGTTGAAACTTAGAGCCAACTTGAGGTCAAAGACAGACCTAGTTGGCAGCTTGTTAGGACCTGGAGAATCTTCAGGTAACAGTTCCCTCATAGTCAAAATTTGTAATTCAATAAAGTTCCCTAGAACTATGACCAATAAGAACTCTAACTAACATGACCAACTTCAAGAACTTTGAGTGTCACAGTTCCTTAATCAAAGTTCCTATCGGACCAATGTTAGGAACTTTAAATATTGACAGGACTAACCTCAAGCAATACATGAACTCTCACTGACAAAAGAAGAAGAGAGAGATCTTATCACTTAGAGCCCCTTTAGTGAGTATCATAGTTCCTTTGTCAAAGTTCCCCTCGGTCAAAATTTGTAAATTCGCTTGGGTGTTTTCTACTTTAGCCTCCCCTTTCTTAAACTTTTATGGTCCTTGAATCAACATTATTGCTATCCCTTTTGACCACCTAGGTTATGTGGCTAAATTTACCAACTAGACATGTTGTTGAACCAATGTTTCGATATTTGTTAATAGATGCTCTGGGGTAGGTAATAATGAACTTTGGCTCTCGCCATGGAATTTTTCTTCATTGTGATAAAGGGGGTTGGTTACAATTTAGGGTCATAAGAAAATATAATTCGAGGACTCATTGTAATGAGAAGCTTTTGTTGCTAGGACTTTTACCTCCTAGATAAAAGGTTATATTGTCTCAACTTTACTTGGGTTGTAAGACATGGAAGTGAATAAGATTGTTCAAGTGGTTTCTAGGGGCCAAAGTTGGGACCTTATTTAGTATTTGTTGGGTTATATAAGCTCAAGCATCCTTATGGTCTCTTGCCTCTTGGGTTAAGTGGATCTTCAGGAAGAGTTGACTTTAAGACATGCATGTCTAGTTAATAAAGTTGAGGGTGAAGTGCTCAAAAGTTATTCTTCATCTCAACGACAAAGAGATCGGCTAAGGGATGATTAATGTGCTAAAAATATTCCACCTAGGTTATGTAGCTAAATTGATCGATTGGACATGTTGTTGAATCAATGCTTCAATAATCCTCAACCGATGAGCTGGGGTAGGCTCTATTGAACTTTGCCTCTAACCAAGGACAATTGCTTCATTGTGATAAAGGAGGGTTGGTTACAATTCAAGTTAGTCACAAGACAACAAGGACTCATTGCAATTATTGCGATGCTACGAATTCAAAATTTAAGTTAAGATTACTCAAAATCTCAATTTAGGTAAATGCTTAAGAATTTATTAGATGTAGTTTCTAATTTTTGTATTCTCTCTAAGTGCAAAGAACTATGTTTATGTTGTATGTATGACAAAAAAGTTCATCGTTGCAAGATAGACAAAAATGGTTGTTGTACGATCAACAGACGTTCGTCACACAATCCATGAATGTTCGTCGTAAGTGCGTCGTAAGAGTGAAAAACCTATGACAGACTCAGAAAATAATTGACCAATTTCCACAACCATTATCATCGTAGGTTCATTGTACGATTGACCAATGTTCGTTACAATTTCGTTGGAAAAGCAACCAACCTATGACACAATCCAAGAATGTTCAAAGCCATTGTCATCATAGGTTCGTTGTATGATCGACCAATGTTCGTCACAAGATAACGATCAACCAACCGAAAACGAACTTTGAGCACAATCGACCAATGTCTAAAGTCATTGTTGTCGTAGGTTCGTTAGACAATAGACAAACAACCCACAAACTCTGAGTACGATCAACCAAAGTCGGAACCGACTAACGTCATATGTCTATCGTAAGATTGACTACTTTGCATCGTACATTCATCATAAGAGCAACTAATCGTCAGCAAAATCTTGGTCATGCTCGTCGCAAGAGAGACATTGTTCCGACAAAATTGTTGTAATTCCAATGGTGGTAGAGTGAGACATCCAATGTTACTTTAGTCGCACTATCGACGAACGTTTAAAAGTGTGTCGAACTTCTAACAAGGTTTCATTAATTAAAAGAAAATAAATACATTTTTCAATGTTGGGTGCATTATATTGAACCAATGTTGGCCTCCACTCATAAAGTTTCTATTTATATTTTAGTGCTTCATGTATCACCCAGGAGTCACCAAAGGCATAAACATGAAAATTGTTGAAGAACTAAATAATTACAAGAAAATCATAACAATAGGGTTGCATGTGGTAGAGAATTGGATGATGCTAAATTCATATGTTTGAGGACCATTTAATCAAAGGGATCACATTGGCATAAGTAGTGGACTCCATGTCACTTTTGTAAGAATCACTAAGTCTAGAGTCTTTTATACTAAAATTGGTATTGCATTTGTTTGATGTATTGGGTCCATATTAGGTTTTCGGTGGAATCTATGTTTTCAAAATTATTGGTTTGGTCTATAATAACATCAAATAGACTAAGTGTAGATAATATTTAAAATATAATTTAATGTGACATGCTATATTTTCTGAACATAATTGAAAAGATACAAGCTTTCTTGATTCATTATTATCTCTACCCAAACATAAATACAACATGGAAATAAAATCTCTATCCCAATTTGTTGAAAATACTTGGCTTACATGGTGGGCTTTATTGGTGTTGCAACATCTATAAAACACGTGTTGCAACAACTAGTGTTGCCTCCAAATGAGAATCAAGGTGCAACAACTAGTGTTGCAACAACCGAAATCTTGTTACAGCAATCGAAAATCATTTTGCAGCAACTAAAAATCATGTTGCAACAACTAGAAAGTGTGTTGCAACAACGACCCAACAAGGTTGATGGTGTCGCAACAGTCGTCCTCAGGGGTGTTGCAACAATGTCATGGTGTTGCAACAACTCTTATGTTGTACCTACGATGTTTTTTTGGAACAAGATGTCAACATTCTATAATTGGAAAGCATAAAAGGTCAACTTCCCTTAATTGCGCTAGCAAAACTACTTAAAATGACATAAGTTATGAAGATGCATACCTGAGGCAAAAATATATCGTTACACTCAAAATTATTGGCTTGGTCTATAATAACATCAAAAAGACCAAGAATGAAACATCAAATAGACCAAGTATGAAACATCAAATAGACTAGGTATGGATCATATTTGAAATATAATTTAATGTGACATGTTATCTTTTTTGTACATAATTGAAAAGATATGGGCTTTAGTTGATTCATTATTATCTCTACCCAAACATAAAGACAACATGGAAATAAAATCTCTAGCCCAATTTGTTGAAAATTAGAGGCAGCAACAAACCAATCAATGAAAGCAAGAAGAAAATGAAGACCAAGAAGTCCACATCAAAAAATATATTTTGTGTGTGTCACTGCTACGAGAAGAGAGGTCGTACCATGGACATTTGTTGGTATGCATATAGATGCTCACATTGTAGAAAGAAAGGCCATTGTGAGACAGCGTACTGGAAGAACAAAGCCATGTTCGACAAGCCTGATTGTTGTCAGAAGTTGAATGACCATAAGGCTTCTCCAACCCGACAACAAACATAGAAACACACAAAGAGGAGTATGTCAAGAAGTCCTTGTAACAACAACTTTTTCCACCATTGCAATTTGAGTGGTCATTGGGACAAAAAGTGTTGGTGACTTGAACTTCATTCATGGCTTCACCCTAGAAATTGCACAGTGAATAGAAGTGTGTGGAGAATGAAAATTGTGGAAGATGAAGAGTGGATTGCCTCTCCAATCCAAGAGGCAGAAGTCATCCAAGGAGAAATAGCAGCACATGAAGTTTGCATCACCAACGAGATGAACAAAGGGTTGATGAACAGGGAAACCACAATCATTTTTTTGTGTTCAATATTGCACCCAAAGAACCCCTTCTTAGAAATGTGCTAGAGAGTGATGCACAAAGGTCAATGACCTTGGGGGTGTTTGGAGAACTCGAGAAGTGTTTGCAAGCATGTGCAAGAACCAGAGAGTTGTTTCCATGACAGGAAAAAACTGATCCTAGCAGAAGAATGCAACCACGCTTGAGGAGTTGTTATGTGATGGTAGCATGTTGGGATCACACTGAACAAACCAACATTCAACTTGGCTTCATTGATAGCCAAGATGGATTATCTCCAAGTCAGAAAGGAATATGGGAATGAGTGTTTAGCTTAGAGTTCGGATTCCGAGATTTCTCAAAGCTAAGACTCAGTGAAAATATTTTCCCACTGCAGGAACAAGCAAGCCAAAACTAGAGCCAAACCCATAGCCAAGGAGTTGAGCCAGTAGCCAAAGCCATGAGCCAGAGCCAAAGCCATAGTTAGAGTAATAGTCAGGAGCCATCGTCAGAGCCTTGTTCCAGAGAAGCAGACAACACTAATCCAAATTGGTTTCCTAGAGCTTTTGGAGACCAAAAAGCCTCTCAATGGGGAGGTGTGATATGAAATGGGTCTGGATTGAAGATTGGATAAGACTCAATACCTGCAAAACAAATTGAAAATCAGAATGCATTATGTAAGCCATGTAAAACAATGCAAGTTTATGTGGGATAAGTCAAATAATGATATAACTAAAAATTTAAAGAAAATAATTAAAATGACAAGGAAAGAAGGCTAAGGAAGATCCATGGTTGTTGACCTTACCTTACCCCCTAGCTCCCCTATTTCTTCACTCTCACTCATACTCAAAGGGATTCTTGGCCAAGGAGGAGGAGAGCATTGTAAACTGGTAGACATGCATAAGAAGAATATATTGAGCACCATTTGACTTGTTTTCTCAATTGGGTTCTAGGGTAAAAAAAAATTGTGTTTCATTGAGTTAATTCCTCTTTGTGTTGAGTATGGTTAAATTAGTCATTATGTTTTATTAAGTATGTTGGTTATATTTTAAATGGCTTCTCTGTATCTTATGTGAGTGAATGAGGAGTTATTGTGGCTACTATTATATTTACTATGTGAGGTTTTTATTGAAAGACTCACTTAGATTGGAAAACTATTGATGGCATTGCAAATGAAGTGTCATCCATGTTGTTGTCATTTAAAATGTGTTTAATCCGTCTATGGTGGACTTATCTATGGAGGTTGGGTTGTTGCCAACCAAAGCAGCAGTGAATTGACTCATAAGACAAAGAGGTCTCTACATGAATAACCAAAAGAGTAAAAATTCAAAGGGACGAGGAGCTTCTCAACATAAAGAGTAATGCACTTGACATTTGGGTAGAATGGGGTTTGAGTGAAACCAGTGCTCACCAATATCTGAGCATCCACAACTATCCTTGGGTTTTCTATCATGTCCACGACTATCCTTGGCTTGTCTAGCATGTCCACGACTAAAACCTAGAGTCTGGATGTTCTACACTCTCTTACTACCTAACATGTCAAGCCCTAAACTCCTCTCTTGGACATTCCACAATTCGTTTGATTGTTGCCAACGTTGCCCACGACCTCGTTTTGTCGTCTCCCAATGCTCACGACCTTACCCTAGCTATTGGGCATAACACTTATTGCTTGTTGGCTATCTCACTTGTTCACGACCTAAATCTCTCTCTGCATCCATGAAATTGTTGGGAGCGCTCTATCGTTGCCCACGACTTGGATTTGTTATCTAACAACTTCCAAGACTCATCCTCTAGTTGTTTAACGTGCCTACGACCAAAAATCTAGCATTCAAGAGGACCCACGCTCTTTTACTTGCTGATATATTTCATGTACACTAACCCTAACAACTGGAGAGACCATAATTTGTCTTATTCGTTGGTTGTAAAGTAAACAATGTAACCCTTGCTCCTCCCCCTATCAAAGTTTATCTTCTTGATTCCAAAATCATTATGGAAACCATAGCACGAGGAGAGTGCATCTTCTAATTCAGTTTTGCTATCCAAACTCATGGTGAAAACCTAACCTTAATTCTCACATTTGGTGTAGTGTAACGCCTCCATCTTCCACGCGTTTGACTTGTCTCCAAGGCGCTCCAGAGAATCTACCTTGGGTCATTTAAAACCTAGGTTCGTTTTTCCTCATTGGCTCATGGTTCAGGCGTGTCAATTTTGATAATTGTTACAAGACAGATGTTGAGTATACTGAGTGGGAGATGAATGGTTGGTGCATTGAATAAGGGGACCACTGAGTTAATAATGGATAGCTTTGCCACATATATTCATTAAATAATAATTTGATTGTTGCATGAGTTATTGTGGATGCCAGCTCATGTTGAGAAAGAATTCATCCAAAAGGATTATGGAATGGCGCAAGAATAAGAGAAAAGAGACAATTAATCCCTAGAAAATTGTGTCTCGCCCAAGGAAAACATGCAATCCTTTGTCATGTGAGATATGCTAAAGAAACATATATATTTTTAACTGTGTACCAAAATTTTGTTCTAAAGATTTATTCTCAGTCTTATGCCCTAAAGGAGATATTTTTGGGGAAGCATCGATTGGTTGCTTGAGAGAGAGGATGCTCCAAGCACAAACCAAGGTCCCGATTTACCATTCGTTGTCACCTAATTATAGAATGGTTGTAAGACTAGTCTAGGAAGATTCTAAGAAAAAAGGTTTGTGTACAAGAAATTGGACATAGGTTGGGTGCCTCTAGAAGACAGAGAACTCTATGAAAAACTCAGAGACAAAACTGAGATGGAGACTAGAAATCAAATTCCGCGAAGAATCATGTGTTGGTGAAGTGAGTGGACTATAAGTCCGTGAATTACGGATCAATCTAGGTATCGATGGCTCTGATACCATATTAAAAACTAAGTGAAAAATAACACAACAAGAAAACATGCACATAGAGCCAATATTTATCCTGGAAACCATTAACCAAGAAAACCAACACCTCAATAGATATCTATTAATAACCTTGGCCAAAATGGCCAATCCAAGCTAACATCAACCACTTGAGGCTACTCGAGGATTCTTACAATGGAGTATCTCAAGCCATTAAATAGGTTTCATCAATTACAACCCTAATTCATTTATTGGAATTAGATTACAATGCATAGACATGCATGGCCTCGAGATAGTCATGCAAAGACATGCATGGACATGCATGACATATAGATATCCATGCAAAGGAATGCATGGAGTGGAGATAGCCATGTGAAGACATGCATGGACATGCACAACCATGCAAAGACATGCATGGTCTAGAGATAACCATGTAAATACGTGCAAAGACTCACACCAAATACCATGGTCTCATAAACCACTAACTAGTAAACCCAACAATTATTGAATCAACAACTCTATGACCAAGTCAAGATTAACCCAACATGTATCCTGAAAATATATCAATAAAAGAGTAGCTTGACTTACTTGCAATCTAATCAAATACCTCATCACTAAAGGGTTGAAAATGGGTCACGAACACATGGAGAATTGAAACCTCTAAAGTCAACACAAACATGAATGTTATATATACCCTTCTTACTTTGGATCACTATAGGGCTAATCTAATCCAATTCAAGTATGCGATCAATCTCCCTATTTAATTTATCTTTGACTCATGGGTTGAGGTTGTAAGGATGATGTTCAATTGGCTTTGCATACAACTGCAGCTCAATTTTCATTATTCCTAACTCTCCTTTAATACCCTTAAGCTCTGTAAAACTTTGAGGAAACATATCCTCTTACTCCTTTAACAATGTCGCAATTTCAAACATATTATGTTAATCCCAATAATACCCAATTAAAGCAATCTTTGGATGTTCTTCGCTCACTATATTGATCTTTAGCAACTTTACAAGTTACTAATAAGGCTTTTCTCATGCATTCTGACAAGTTTTTCGCAACCATCTTGATCCTTCAAACTCTTAGAAAGAAATATAGCACAAATCGTCCTCATCTTCATCATCCTACACCAACTTCCCACAACAAAATTATTTATCTCACTATTGTTCCAATTCCTTTAAAGTGGCGATTTTATGGTATCGCTGGTAAATCACAATGGGGAACCAATGTTGCAACTGGGTAGTAAATAAATGTTGCTTTATAGTCATTACGGTTGTTTTAAACTTGGAAATTTTGCTAGTATAAGAGAAAGCAATGCAAAAATGTTACTAGATCTCAATGCACTCTCTAGTTTTCCTCCCACGTTCCTAATGCAAGTACAAATTCCTAGGGATATTCCCTAGGGTTTGCAAGAACTTATGTAACCAAAATTTTCACTAAAGACTTTCCCTTCCCCATTTCTGAAACAATTTTCAATATGAATGGAAAGGTTTGTCTTACTTTCATAGTGTTCCACAAATTTCATTACTACCTCGTTGTTTAAGGATAGATCTTGGCAAATTCAAATTCAAAATGGGAAACAAACCTATGTATCATCGTTGGTTGAACTGCAACCCATGTTGTAAGGTTCTCTTTATGCGTAGCCCACCAATTGGCATGAGTGTCCTTTAGAACTACATCCAAAGCAAGTACCTATTATCCCTTTGAAACTATGTATTCCATCACATCTATTAAATCATCCACATCACTCGTCCCATCATAGATAGGAAAGTTCCACAATTATGATCCAATCGAATGAACGGACTTTACTGAAGCACACCCTATAGTAGACTACTCATGATTGTGATACTACAAGTTATTCTTATTTCTTCTGAATAATTATCAAAAGAGTGAATACTTCAGCAACTAATTGATCCATCTACAATAGGATTAATATAATCATCTTGCTTACCTACTATCAAATTGTAAATTTGATCCAATGTTTGTGTTTTCAAAAATATTTTCAGTGGGTTCAATATACACAGCTCCTTGATAAGGGTGTAATGGATGCAACACTTTGGTACCATCTGCCTCAAATGTGATAGTTTCCCTCTTTAATTCAATAATGAAATTTTTTTCAAAAGCTTTGTATCCCCACAACACCTACCTCTTAAGAAAAGTTTTAATGATATTAGCTTATTCCCTACCTTTTATAAGTGTTTAAATATATTATTCATGTATAGTTGAAAAACTTTTAAAAACTTCTACAAAAGTGTTAATATATTAATACTGTATAGTCAAAAGATAAAATAAAGCAAGAGAAAAGCCACGTAGTGGCTCCTGGCCTATAATGTAAAGCTAAATCAAAGAAGAGAACCTACACTAAGGCTACTCAATGACTTCAATAGAAATTCAACAATATACTCGTTAATATAGTTTATAGCTACGTGGCTCCTGGCCTATAATGTAGGCTAAATTAAAGAAGAGAACCCAGAACCCACACTAAGGCTACTCAATGACTTTAATAGAAATTCAACAATATACTAGTTAATATAGTTTAGAGTGAAAAGATAAAATAAGGCAAGAGAGTGGCTACTTCCATACAATGTAAAGCTAGCTAAATAAATTCAACAATATACTAGTTAATATAGTTTAGAGTGAAAAGATAAAATAAGGCAAGAGAGTGGCTACTTCCATACAATGTAAAGCTAGCTAAATTAAATGATAAGAAGATAACTTACACTAAAATTTCTCCATAAATTTAAAAGCTCAATAATATATTATTTTTTTTATTTTTTTCCACTTAATTTTTAGGGCAAAAGAAACCACCAAAACTAAATTTTAAGGCTAGATCCAATTGATTTTAACTGGATAGATCCAATTGACTTTAACTGGATATATTTATTATGAACACAACATGGATATATTTATTATGAACACAACATATCACTGGACTTTAACTGGATATATTTATTATTAACACAACATATCACTAACAGGAAGAATAAAAAGAAGCCATTGAAAACTCAGAATCAACCACAAGAATAAAAAGAAGCCATGGAAAACTCGGAATCAACAACAAACACAAATGCATAAAACTTAGTCAGAATATATTATATTCTACATCACACTCTGACGAGCAACGTGGGTCTTGGTAAATCTGAAGGCAAAAGGCCTAGTCTTTCTTTCTTTGGAAGGAATACCAGTGTTGTGAGTTAAGTAAACTAGACAACAATGGGAGTAATGTGAACGATAACAAAAGGGGAATTCTATTCATTATAACCTCCTTTCCTGCATCAAAATTTTGGATATTGTGCAATGAAGCAAAAACTCAAGCATTCACATCCAACATCATTAAGTTATTTCCAATTTTACTGAAACATACATTATCAATGATCTTTTCCTTCTAACTTTATCAGAGAATGATAGAGATCATAAATTGATTATTCTCGTTAATTTAATAGAATTGGTGAGCCTTTCAGAAGTTCTGCTTTGGTGTGGTATCTGTGTTTAAAAATTTGTCTTAGAATCATAGATTCCTTCCATGTAAAAGGCTTTCAATCCTGCATAAAAAGATCATATTAGATTTAGTTCCAAAGAGAGGCATCTTTGTCTTTAACAGGGATTGAACCCAAACAGGGAGGAATTTTAGGATTGCCTAAGTTATGAAAGCCATTTTCTCAAGTAACAATGCAAATTGGGTATATACATCTACACACGACATTGATATTGCCTTCTCACACATAGTAAATGCAGGAACAATGAGGCTGACTGGATTGCCAACCAGGCAATCTCCTTGTTGGGTGGTTCATTTTATTTGAAACTAAAATCCTTGGTGGGTGATTCACTCTGTTTGAAACTAAATGAAAAGCTCAATGGAACTCTCAGCAATAAAATGGATTACCCTAATCCTCCATCTTCCCAGGGAAGAAGATGAAAGCCCTAGCCCTATCTTCGGCCATCATTGACATTCAAGCGAGTCATCAGAGGAAAAGCACCACTAACACCAGGCCAATAAACTCCAGGTTCTCTTGTTTGCTTCTCTTTTTTTGCAATGCATGTATATTGTGGTTTGTGGAGTAGTCGATGAAACTCAGTTGTCTATGAAATTAAAACCTATTATTACTCAATAAGTTATATTTGTTTCCAACCACGGATGAAATGTAAAGCCTAGTTCTGTATACATATACACAATTCAGATATGAAGAAACATAGGTTTGTTGTCAAAGGCATTTTTATGATGATTTTATGATGTAATGCTGTTGTATTTTCTATCTACAGTCTAGACAGAATAATAATAAAAAATCTAGGCAATGTACATAGATACAATTTCCCCAACAGATATTTTGATCACTTGTGTTAAGAGATTAACTTTCATAATATCTAGTTGAAATTATTATTTCTGCAAATTTCTACTAACAAGGAGGTGTTAGGTATTGACAACAATAAGTTTTATAAAAAAAAAATCAAAACACGCACACCACCAAGTCTTTGATATCATTCAAGCTCAAAGGATGTAAACAGGGAAGTTCAACTGAGCATACCAAAAAGATACCATCACCAATTTTATTTATTAAACAAATAATATTCATTTACCTGTTTTACAATCATAGAGATAAAGGATTGCTATGTTGGTGCCTAAATAACTATATATCAAACTTTGCCATGAAACTTGAGCCACATTGATCTCAATATGCTCTTGAGAGGTTTCAATATATCAAGGAACATGCATAATAATTTTAATTGGAAAAACTATAAAGTTCACCAGAAATGCTAATAAGAAAGTCCACCCAAAAACTAGATGAGTACAGAAAAATCAGATTAAGAAAAATCTCCACTTTTCTGTAGCAACAATCGAAAGATAGTAGGAGATGGATCTTTTAACAAGACTGATTTACAGAAAAGGAATGCATCTGTGTCATCCAATCTCTTGGAATTATAGTGAAATTAATTCATTATATTTGAAACTCCAAAATTTAAAGATGCAAAAGCATTAAAACTCAAAAATCTGAAGATGCAAAGACATCCCTTCCACACCCTTTGTCAACACATGATGACAATCTCTTGGAATTATAGTGAAATTAATTCATTATATTTGAAACTGCAAAATTTAAAGATGCAAAGGCATCAGAACTCAAAAATCTGAAGATGCAAAGGCATCCCTTCTACACCCTTTGTCAACACATGAATTCAAGTCAAGGATGCCTCATATAGAAAGAAAACGCATGGCTACACAAATAAATAAGAAAACACATGGCTACACAAATAAATAAGTTATGACAGGTTATTGCACTTCATAGCTAACTATTGATAATCCTTGGAATTCCTCAAAGGGTAAAGATTTTATTTCTTTAACTTGAAAAAAGAGTTAAAGAGATAAGTTTGCTCAGCCTATAGCTGATGAGACAAAAGAAACATGCAATAAATTCAGTCACAAATTGAAGGGAATGTGCACACCTAAAAGTTACGTGGAACATGATAATAACTTCCTTTGGCATTCAGCTTAAATGAGACTCAGTCAGACAAAACTGCAGCAAGCTTCAATGTCCAAACGTTTCTTGCTGGCGTCACAGTTGCTTGAACCCTTCAGTGTTGGCTTTCCTAAGCGGTGGAAACTCTTTTGCCTAGTTTTCACTAGTAAGCATCACATCCCTAAATAGATGAAAATGATCAATTAATGTTGATGGAGACAACCCTGCAGCGTAGCTCTTATCTCTGATTGGGTGTCCTTGAAGTTCTGAATAACATCGTTCATCTCCTTGAGAGCAGCGTCTCTTACTTTTGCATCTCCTGTTTTGTGCTTAGCAATGGATGGAAACACATATCCTTGTTTCCGTTGGTTTTTTCACAATAATTCTTTGGATATCTTCCTTTTTTTGTCACATTGATTCTTTGCCTGTTTTGGGCTTAGTAATGGATGGAGATACATCTCCTTGTTTTCCTTGGTTTTTTTTCACATTGATTCTTGGATTTTTTTTTTTTTTTTTGTTTATCTTCCATCTCTGACTCAAGTCGCTTTTCCTTTTCCTTCTGACTCAATGGATGGAGACACATCTCCTTGTTCCCTTTGGTTTTTTTTCACATTGATTTTTTTGGGTATCTTCTTTATCCTGCTCTAGTAGCTTCACTTTTCACAAAAAGTGTTGTCTTTTTGCACTCATTGCACTCACTTTCTTCAGATGTTATTCTTTGGTATCTTCCTTCTCAACTCGCTTCTCCACAGACTGAATCTTGACCCTAACATTCCGCAGACTGAATCTTGGCCCTAAAATATTTAAGCTTACCACATAATTAAACTTACCAGGTAATTGAAAATTCTCAAAGTGTGTATTTAACATGGGCCAACATAATTAAGGGGCCATGAGCCATATTAGAAGACAAACCCATATCTCATTCAAAATAAAAGACATGGGCATTGAAGAAAGTGAGATTATTTTTAAGACCGCTGAGTTTCTGTGGCCAAAAAGACATACTAAGCCCTGAGTTTATGTGGCAAAGAAGACGGACTAACCGTTTCTGACACATTTTGTTTCTGTTCTTTCTTCTTATCTTTGAAAGTGCTAGCAAGTTTTGCAACGCTTTCTTTCTGTGCTTCCTTCTTCGCTTTGGCAGCACTGGTAGTTTTTGTTTGCTTCTGCTCTTTGCCTGTTATTATATCCATGGTGGGGGGCTGGGGGATTCCATGATTTCCCTGCTCTCTGCGACGTTTCCTCCCAACTCCAAAGACACTCTTATTAGCGAAAGCTGATGGGAGCACGGATGGCTGTTTCTGCTGCTGTCGCTTCATCTTCTGTGTGTGGAATTGAAGAATCAAATGATGGAATATAAGTTAACTGGCAGGGAAAATGATCTCCACTCCAAGACAAAAGAAGAGCACAGGGTTTTTGCCCTGTTCTATAGGGTACTCGAATGCTGAAGAAAGAAAAAGAGTGGATTAGGGTTTTCAGCTCGGATCAAGAGAAGAGCGGAGGGTGCTTGCTTTAATGTGCTCCAAGAATTTATAGCAGACTTTGAGGGTTTTTTTGGAGCCAAAAAGATGGTTTCTTTTATTTCGTTTTTGCAGTCACCTCAATCACCGCACCCCCACATTAAAAACTGGAAACATTGAGCCGTGCGTTTGAACATGTGGCGTTCGAACATAGATTTTCTGAAATCGATAAAATCGGATTTATGAAGTGCCGCGTTTGAGCCTTGATTTTCTGAAATCGAAATTGGAATAATATGGAAGGAAAACTTTTTGGTTTTTTAAATTTCAAAATCATTTGAATTCGAAATCGAAGTAGTCTCAGGGCCAACGATTCTACCGCCCGTTCAAAGAGTCAGGCCACAATATTATTAATAAGTTAATGTTATTAATTAATATTATTATTAACTAATTTAATAAGTTAATATGTTTAAAATTAGCTAATTTAGTAAGTTAAGAATAATATTATTAATATGTTTATTTTTTCAAGTTTATAGAACATATAAAGGATTGAAATTGTTAGATTCACATATATTTAAGTGATTATTTTTCTAAAATCCAAGTGTCTTGGAGATTGAATCTATTTTTAGATTAAAAAAAAGATTTTAAACAACAAAAAATAATGTTTTATATAGATGAACAAGTAAACAACTTTATATAATAATTAAAAAGTAATAAAGATTAAATTAAAATGGGATAAATTGAGTTAATTTTTATTAAAAAAATAGATGATATTAAATTCTTAAATTAATTTTTAATTTTCATAAAATTTCAACAAAGAAGGTTATGTGAAAAAGTGCCATTTTTGAAAGAAAAAGTTGGACTTTATTAGAGTGAGATTTTTACTTGTGACGGAAAGGTTTGGATTTTAGGACAGTGATTTTTAGTTGTACTTGGATTTTAAGAGAGACGATTTTTAGTTGTTTTATAATATTTTTTTATTGAATAGTCACTTAGAGCGAGATTTGTGGATTTATCTATGTAAGAGTTATTATTCTATTTAGAATACTCGGGAAGGTACCCTTCTTCATTGAGGATTATAGGAAGTGGGAAATGATTGATCTTAAATTGAATCATGAATTTAGATGGTTTGCTTTCTAGCTTCTTTCTTAGTTGCCTATGCATCAATGGATACAAATATTTGTAGTATATAAAAGCTCACAAGTGATTATAATGTCAATGAAATTGTAGAGGAAAAAGATAACCTATATCCGTGCTCAAAGAATTACAATGGGCTCATGGACAATCATGACAGAGAGACTACAAACAATTTTTGCGGTATTGGATCTAAGTTGGCATAGTTAAGTGCAATGGATTAGCTCATCTAGTTTGAAGTGACTATTTCTACACGTGATACCAAGAGATCATAGTTCCAAATTCAAGGAGTCTTGTTGGGTCACCAAAGGCTCTTGTCGCCAACAATCAATATGCCTTCCATTTATACATTTTCCAAAGAAGAAAGGGGAGTGATCCACAAGGAAGTAGAGTCACCAATTTCACTTGTGGCTATTAGTCGATCGACCATCCATCAATAAATTTTAGGGAAGAAGGGGGAGTGCTCTAAGAGGAAACAAAGTCATCAACCATTCGTGTGGCTAGTAGTCAATCATAGTTCTTGTCGATCAAAGTTTCTTCATCAAGTAACTATGATCGATGAAGGAACAAGTGGATCATAGTAACGTTAAGACAATAACTCCACTGACGAAGGCACAAGAGGATCATACTTTGTCAAAGTTCCTATTGGTCTTAGTTACTTCATCAAAGTTCTTATTGGTAAGAGTTCATATTAGCCATAGTTTCTTTATTAAAGTTATTGTCGGTCATAGTTCCTGTTAATCAAAGTTCCTTTCAAAGTTCTTGTTAATCATAGTTCTTTCATCGAAGTTCCTCTTGGTAAAAGTTCATGTCGGTAATTGTTCCTTTGCTAGTTAAATTCCATGTTGGTAACAGTTCCCTCATAGTCAAAATTTGTAATTCAATAAAGTTCCCTAGAACTATGATCAATAGGAACTCTAACTAACATGACCAACATCAAGAACTTTAAGTGTCATAGTTCCTTAATCAAAGTTCCTATCGGACCAATGTTAGGAACTTTAAATATTGACAGGACTAACATCAAGCAAGACAGGAACTCTCATTGACGAAAGAAGAAGAGAGAGATCCTATCACTTAGAGCCCCTTTAGTGAGTATCATAGTTCCTTCGTCAAAGTTCCCCTCGGTCAAAATCTGTAAATTCGCTTGGTTGTTTTCTACTTTAGCCTCCCCTTTCTTAAACTTTTATGGTCCTTGAATCAACATTGTTGCTAGCCCTTTTGACCACCTAGGTTATGTGGCTAAATTTACCAACTAGACATGTTGTTGAACCAATGTTTTGATATTTGTTAATAGATGCTCTAGGGTAGGTAATAATGAACTTTGGCTCTGGCCATGGAATTTTTCTTCATTGTGATAAAGGTGGTTGGTTACAATTTAGGGTCATATGACAATATAATTTGAGGACTCATTGGAATGAGAAGCTTTTGTTGCTAGGCCTTTTACATCCTAGATAAAAGGTTAGATTGTCTCAACTTTACTTGGGTTGTAAGACATGGAAGTGAATAATATTGTTCAAGTGGTTTCTAGGGGGGAAAGTTGGGACCTTATTTAGTATTGTTGGGTTATATAAGCTCAAGCATGCACATGGTCTCTTGCCCCTTGGGTTAAGTGGGTCTTGAGGAAGAGTTGACTTTAAGACATGCATGTGTAGTTGATAAAGTTAAGGGTGAAGTGCTCAAAAGTTACTCTTCATCTCAACGACAAAGAGATTGGCTAAGGGATGATTAATGTGCTAAAAATATTCCACCTAGGTTATGTGGCTAAATTTATCGATTGGACATGTTGTTGAATCAATCCTCCCATAATCCTCAACCAATGAGTTGGGGTAGGCTCTATTTAACTTTGCCTCTAACCAAGGACAATTGCTTCATTGTGATAAAGGAGGGTTGGTTACAATTAAAGGTAGTCACAAGACAACAAGAACTCACTGCAATTATTGTGATGTTGAAAGTTCAAATTTTAAGTTAAGATTACTCAAAATCTCAATTTACGTAAATTCTTAAGAAATTATTAGATATAGTTTCTAATTTTTGTATTCTCTCTAAGTGCAAAGAACTACGTTTATGTCGTATGTATGACAAAAAATTTCATCGTTGCAAGACAGACAAAAACGGTTGTTGTACGATCAACAGACGTTTGTCGCACAATCCATGAATGTTCGTCATAAGTGCGTCGTAAGAGTGAAAAGCCTACGACGAACTTAGAAAATAATCTACCAATTTCCACAACCATTATCATCGTAGGTTTGTTGTACGATCGATCAATGTTCATCACAAGTTCGTTGGAAAAGCAACCTACCTATAAAACAATCCAGCAATTTTCAAAGCCATTGTCGTCATAGGTTCGTTGTATGATTGACCAATGTTCGTCACAAGCTAACAATCGACCAATCGACAAAGAAATTGGAGCACAATCGACTAATGTCTAAAGTCATTATTGTCGTAGGTTCGTGAGACAATAGACAAACAACCCACGAACTCCGAGTATGATTCACCAAAGTCGAAATCGACTGACGTCATATGTCTATCGTAAGATTGACTACTTTGCATTGTACATTCATCATAAGAGAAACTAATCGTCAACAAAATCTTGGTCATGCTCGTCACAAGAGAGACATTGTTCCGACAAAATTGTTGTAATTCCAATGGTGGTAGAGTCAAACATCCAATGTTACGTTAGTCACACTATCGACGAACGTTTAAAAGTGTGTCAAACTTCTAACGACGTTTTCATTAATTAAAAGAAAATAAATACATTTTCCAATGTTGGGTGCATTCTACTGAATCAATGTTGGCCTCCACTCATAAAGCTTCTATTTCTATTTTAGTGCTTCATGTATCACCCAGGGGTCACCAAAGGCATAAACATGAAAAATGTTGAAGAATTAAATAATTACAAGAAAATCATAATAATAGGGTTGCATGTGGTAGAGAATTGGATGATGGTAAATTCATACGTTTGAGGACCATTTAATCAAAGGGATCACATTGGCATAAGTAGTGGACTCCTGTAACACCCTGTTTCCCCCAGTCTGTAAAAATAATTATGTTGGCCAAGAACTGTGGCAAACTCAAAGATGTGAATATGTGATTCTGAATGGACCTTAGTATACAAGGTCGACAAATGTAAATTAACATTATATATATATATATATATATATATATATATATATATGTTGCAAGACTGCTGAGAGGGGGATGTGCTGAAAAAGAGACCACGATGGCTAAAGAAAGATGGTGGAAGGAACCTAGAATGGTGGCGTTAACTTCCACCAAAACCAATACCGTATTTGGTCTTCACTGGCCTGGAGAACCAAGAGCGGCTCGTTGGCCCCGAAATGAATTACTCACCAGGATGGTAGGTGAAGAGGCTTCTCATGAGTTAATGAGGGATGGGGGTGAACCGCCCATTCGTGGAGGCCTCAGACCTGACCATCACAGGGGAATTCGTGCCACACGCAACCTCGACAGGAAAGAAAAGGCAAGTAAAAGGTGTGGGAGGGGACGCGAGGGGGAGATCGCAGGAAAAGATCGGAAGAACTCTGGAACAAAATACAAAGTGAGTGATAACAGAGAAGAAGGAGAGTAACCTTCGTTCTTGATTGCTGAAGAACAGAGACAAAGAGTCTCAAACATCGTGGTCTAGCTCGAGGGTGGCTAGTGGTAAATCCATTCGGAGTCGCTGAGCCTACGGTTGGGTGGAAACGAGCACCCCTCTCAGCAGTTACATCAAATCCGGTGTTTTTCCGATAAGTGTTTTATATCTTGTATCTTGAAATTTATACGCTGACATGTATGCTCATAGTCTGTGCAATTATGAATGGTTTCAGTATAAGACTGTTTGCATGGTGTTTTGATTTGAAATGATGGTTGTA
>JASDQU010103545.1:228321-260614 GCA_032191745.1 Picea mariana | reverse complement strand
TGAAAAAGAGACCACGATGGCTAAAGAAAGATGGTGGAAGGCACCTGGAATGGTGGCGTTAACTTCCACTGAAACCAATACCGTATTTGGTCTTCACTGGCCCGGAGAACCAAGAACGACTCGTTGGCCCCGAAACGAATTACTCACCAGGATGGTAGGTGAAGAGGCTCCTCATGAGTTAATGAGGGATGGGGGTGAACCGCCCATCCGTGGAGGCCTCAGACCTGACCATCGTGGGGGAATTCGTGCCACATGCAACCTCGTCTAGAAAGAAAAGGCAGGTAAAAGGTGTGGGAGGGAACACGAGGGGGAGATCGTAGGAAAAAATCAGAAGAACTCTGGAACAAAATACAGAGTGAGTGATAGCAGAGAAGGAGGGTAACCTTCATTCTCGATCGCTGAAGAACATAGACAGAGAGTCTCAAGCTTCGTGGTCTAGCTTGGGGGTGGCTAGTGGTAAATCCATTCGGAGTTGCTGAGCCTACGGTTGGGTGGAAACGAGCACCCCTCTCAACAGTTGCATCAAATCCGATGTTTTTCCGATAAGTGTTTTATATCTTGTATCTTGAAATTTATATGCTAACATGTATGCTCATAGTCTGTGCAATTATAAATGGTGTTTTGATCCGAAATGATGGTTGTATGCTTTTGTTGGGAAGACCACGTATGGCTTATGTTTATATATATATGAATATATATATATACTGAACTAATATAGATTTTCAAGTCTGTTCTCAGGAAATTTATTTCCCTTATTTTATCTCAAGTAATGCCTTGGATAGATCTTCCCACAGGGACACCCTATTTAAAGTTTACCCAAGAATCTGCCGAAGGATTTGGTGACATAAGTCTGAAAAACCTTGCACGAGAGAGAATGGTATTCCTAGACTTTGATATTTCGGAGTTTCGGCACTCGAGGTATCTAAGTGCGAGTCCTCTTGTACTTGCGAGTCCCGAAACTCGAAATGACAGCGTGTGGAGGGGTTAGGACATTTCGGTGTTTTGGCACCCAGGGTACCTAAGTGTGAGTTTCCTTGTACTCGCCAGTCCCGAAAACCCGAAATGACAGCTTGTGGAGGGGTTAGGACCTTTCGGTGTTTCGGCACCCGGGGCACCTAAGTGTGAGCTTCCTTGTACTCGCCAGTCCCGAAATCCCAATGGGTGTAATCTCGAAAGGACGATACACGGACATGTTACTATATTTCATCATTTCGGAAATCAGAATACTCAAGGGTGTATTCCCTTGTACTCGCCAGTCCCGAAATCTCGACTTGCGCAACATTGAAATAGTATAGTGTATTTCAGAGTTCGGTGTTTCGGAGTTTCGTCTCCCGGGAAACCCAGGTGCGAGACCTCATGATCCTCGCATATCGCGAAATCCTGATGTATGAAACCCTGAAATGAGTATAGCATGACTAGAACTTAATGCTCCGGTGTTTCGACACCCGGGATATCTGGAGGCAAGTCTCTTGTCCTCACGACTCCCGAAATCCTGACTTGCGACATCCCAAAATAATAAAGCGTGGATAGGTTATGATGTTTCGGAGTTTCGGCTTCTGGGAGACCCGGATGTGAAATCCTCCTGTCCTCGCATATCGCGAAATCCCGATAGGCGAAGTCCCGAAATGGACTAGCACCCATGGTTTTGGTGTTTCAGCATTTTGGTACCCGGGATCTCCAAAGGTCAGTTTTCCTCGTGTTCACTAGACACAAAATTCCAATGGATGAAACTCCGAAATGAACAAGGGAATACATGCATCGCGTTTTTTCCGAATCGCGAAAGCCGGGAGCACCTCTTTGGTAAGACCTGTGGTCATAGCTACCGATCATATGAGTATGGATAAGGGATGGCAGGATCTGTATCAGGTCCCGTAGGTATTCGGGAAATTCTATTCATCGAAGAAAAGATGAAAAAGGCCGAAATTTTTTTATTTCCGTAGTGGGTGTGTTACAACTCCATATCACTTTTGTAAGAATCACTAAGTCTAGAGTCTTTTATACTAAAATTGGTATAGGATTTGTTTGATATATTCGGTCCGTATTAGGTTTTCAGTAGAATCTATGTTTTTAAAATTATTGGTTTGGTCTATAATAACATCAAATAGACTAAGTGTGGATAATATTTGAAATATAATTTAATGTGACATGTTATATTTTCTGGACATAATTGAAAAGATACAAGCTTTAGTTGATTCATTATTATCTCTACCCAAGCATGAATACAACATGGAAATAAAATCTCTATCCCAATTTGTTGAAAATTCTTGGCTTACATGGTGGGCTTTACTAGTGTTGCAACATATCTTAAATAGGTGTTGCAACAACTAATGTTGCCGCCAAATGAGAGTCAGGTTACAACAAATAGTGTTGCAGCAATCGAAAATCTTGTTATATCAACCCAAACATAAATACATGGAAATAAAATCTCTATCCCAATTTTTTGAAAATTCTTGGCTTACATGGTGGGCTTTACTAGTGTTGCAACATATATTAAATAGGTGTTGCAACAACTAGTGTTGTTGCCAAATAAGAGTCAGGTTGCAAAAATAGTGTTGCAGCAACCGAAAATCTTGTTATATCAACCCAAGCATAAATCTCTACTCAAGCATAAATACAACATGGAAATAAAATCTCTATCCCGGTTTGTTGAAAATTCTTGGCTTACATGGTGGGCTTTACTAGTGTTGCAACATATATTAAATAAGTGTTGCAACAACTAGTGTTGCCGCCAAATGAGAGTTAGGTTGCAACAAATAGTGTTGCAGCAACCGAAAATCTTGTTATAGCAACCAAAAATAGTTTTGCAACAACGGAAAATCATTTTGCAGCAACCGAAAATCATGTTGCAACAACCAGAAAGCATGTTGCAGCAACGACCCAACAATGATCCAAAAAGATCTTTTAAAGACTATGGTTAAGTTTTAAAGCATGAGTTCATTAACCATTTAGGAATTGAAGAAAGAGGAAGAATTAATGATATAAAATTGCATCCATAATAAGAAATGAAGATCTGAAAGTAAGCACAATGAATCAGCAAAGTTGTTAACGGAGTTCGACAATATCACCTATGTCTCTAGGCCTTTGTTTGAGTGGGTGAGGCTTTCTTATTTATATTAAATACTTCAAAAGTACATCAGAAAAGTGTCAAATGGATTACAAACTGGTATGGGTGTGTTCTGCTCAACCTCGAAAATCCAACACAATTGACGGCACTGAAAAAGGGTGAGCATAGCTTCTAGAATTGGCCAGCAAAGTTCCTCTCCTCATTGGCTTCCCTTCATAAAAATGTCTTTGGCTTCACAATTCTACAACATTTCTCATGTTCTGAACTTCTCCAATGATGCCAAGAACCTCTGGTTTATATATATTTCAAGTTGGTAACATCCTCCCAACTTCCTCCTAAGATCTGGCCTAAAAAAGAGCTCCAGTTCCTCCAATAATGGCTAAAATCTCCCAAAAATGGCTGAAAAATCAAATAAAATCTTATAATATAGTTAAAAAAACCACTTTTGGGCCAAAATAGGGCGCATCCCTCAAATTTTGGGCCCCTGGTCACATGCACGCCCTCCATGTGGCCAAGTGCTCTGCACTAGCCCCTTAACCACCAACCCTTGGTCATGTGGCTTGGCCATATGGCCACCACCTTAGTCTCCATGTGCTCGCCTGCTAGCTTGGCCCCTGGTCGTAGCCACCTAGTCACGCGCCCTGGTCGGCGGGCTAGCCCGACCGACTGGGTGCTATCCCCGCAAATCCGCACCAACAGGTAAAGGTAGGGGTCGTATGGAGGTAACATGACCGCGGGCTAATTTGTTGCAATGGTCGCCAAGTGTTATGGTTACATGGAGCATGCACTAGGGGTTGGGGCCTAGCCCCAACCCTATTCTTCGTCGAACTATACCATAATTTCAATCCAAATATAACATTTGGACCTTATAAAATAAGAAATAAAGTAGGCGGGTTGGTAGCCAGGCCCCTGCCAAAGCGCTCCACCTAGACTGGAGGTCATGGGTTCGACTCCTTTGGAGTCCATAAAAACTTTTCCATAACAACCAACGGAGGTGTGCCATGTGGCAGCCCATGACTAGGCCACATGGCACCATTACATTCACCAAATAATATGCCATGTGTTAACGTATGACTCGTCCACCTGTCAACCATCAACTACCTAGTCAGCATGCCAACGCGCCTGCGACGTCACTGTATGGTCGTACAAACTATACGGTCAGCTGCCATGTCAGCACTGTACAATCAGCAAAAATTTTGCATGTTTGGCAAAATGAACAAAACGTGATATCTTTCTCATACGACGTTTGTTTGAGCCCATTCAAGTTGCATTGGGTTCGTGATGACGAGGCCTACACACACATCCATTTTGAAGCGATTCTAAGCACTTTGATTTTTAGGCCTTCCTAGACCCATTTTGGTTCCTGGATCCATTTTGGATCATGCCTCCCCACCAAGACCTTTTGGTCCTCTAAAAGGATACTAACTAGTCATCAAGTGTGGGATAGGCCACCCCACTTGTTGTCTCTTTTTAAACTCTATCTTGCGCACCTGTCTCATCAATATCAATTGGAAAACAATCATGACAACTGACAACATATTGTTAGCCACTTGTACTTTGTCACATCTTACTGAAGCCACTATCATCTATGTTGACAACATTAACAATGATAACATCATAAATATAATTGTAAATGAGCTAATATGTTTGTAATACTTGCACGACATTAGCTTATCTTGAAGTAAAGTATGATTGATCTTCCATTCTACAATCATCTCATGTTCTTGCTTAAGATCAATTGCTTGATTTGGGACAATTATAGGTGTGTTGCTTGCATGAGTTGCCTTCCTTAATTGTTCCATTGTTTGAAGAGATTGATTTGCTTTTAAGTGATGAGCATGTACAACATATAAATTGCATGCTTTGATTAAGTGATATTGATTTTGTTCCATGTAGAAGACTGCTTTGTGATCATACAAATAAGGACTGCCTAAAACCATTCCACATTCATTGAGTGGCACCACATCACATGTTACCTCATCCACAAACTTAGATGAAATTGCAAACTTCCATGTGAATTGCTTTGTTATGTGCAATTTATGATTGTTGCCTATCCATTTAAGTGAGTAAGGCTTAGGATGCATCTGAGTGTTTAATCCCAATTGTTTGACCACTTCCTTTGAAATCAAGTTAGATTGAGATCCACTATTTATCAATGTGTCAACCTTAGTATGTCTCATAATGACTCTTATGTGAAACAATTTACTTCTAGAATCAAATCCATCACTAATTTTACCTGTCAAACCAACCATTGTGATTTTAGACTCATCACCCGAATCCGATCCCAAGTCTGTTGGTCGTGATGTTGCAACTGTTTGCCTCCCTTTCCTTTCTTTGAACCACTTTGGTCTCTTCTCGGGATGCAATTGCCAGAAATGGTCATCATCATGCCCTTCTTTCTTGCAATGCTTGCAAGAGAGTTTCTCTTCCCTTTTTGTCACTGAATTTTCTTTCTTGCCATTCCCCTTTCGTTTGTCCTCTTTTCTTGAAGAAGATTCCCCTGATACACCAACTCTTGTTTTCCCTACTTCAATGTATGTTGCTTGAACATAAACCTCATCAATATTAGTAGGTCCAAACATAAATAGAGTGTTACGAATGTGTGCGGGTAAACCTCCTATATACTTCATAAGAGTTTCTTGGGTATGTAATGGAATGTCTAACATTAATGCCATCTTACGAAATTCATCTGTGTATTCTTGCACTGTTTGTCCCTTTCTTAGTTTAAGACCTTGCCATTCAATTAAAGCCTTTTCTTTATAAACCAAAGGATAAAATTGCTTTCTAAGTGTAGAAACAAAACATTGCCATGATGGAAATACATTACCCAATTGTCGCATGCCATTTTACAACTTGCTTTGCCACCAAATGAGTGATGTGCCTGCAAGTCGAAGCGATGCCAATTTAATTTGAGTTGCCTCATCCTTGATTTGTTGCACACTGCAATAAACTTCCATCTATCTAACCCAGTTATCAAGCCTCTCTGCATTGACTTCACCATCATACATGGGTAATTTAAACTTCACATCAAGCTTAAGTAAAGGCATATCATGTTTATGGGAATGTTTTCTTGCGGTGGACTTAGAACTTGTACTTGAAGAAGAAGAAGTTGATGGAGAAGAAAGAGGTTTAGGAGGATCCTCTCCTTCTTCACTTTTGGCTTTTGAATATTCTCCTAGAATCGATCTTTTCCACTCCAAGTAATCATCATATAAAACCTTTACCATCTCTGACATGGCAAAGAAAGTCTTCCGAAACTCTATTTTGTCATGAGAAAGTCCCTCTTCTGATGCCATCTTCTCACTTTGAGAAGTTCTCTTTCTCAATCCAATCTTAGGATTCTCTTCAACAAGCTTGTCTTCACCACGATTAAGCTTTTCCCTGGTAATCATGCAAACTCAAAAACCAACCGTCAACCTTCTCTGATACCACTTGATCCGAAAAGATATTTTAAAGACTATGGTTAAGTTTTAAAGCATGAGTTCATTAACCATTTAGGAATTTAAGAAAGAGGAAGAATTAATGATATAAAATGGCAGCCATAATAAGAAATGAATATCTGAAAGTAAGCACAAAGAATCAACAAGCCATAATAGCAAAGTTATTAACGAAGTTCGGCAAGTTCGCCTACATCTACGGGCCTTTGTCTCAGTAGGTGAGGCTTTCTTATTTATCTTAAATGCTTCAAAAGTACATCAAAAAAGTGTCAAATGGATTACAAACTAGTCTGGTTGTGTTCTGCTCGACCTCAAGAATCCAACACAACTGACGGCATTGAAAAAGGATGAGCGTAGCTCCCAGAATTGGCCCGCAAAGCTCCTCTCCTTAATGGCTTCCCTGCATAAAAATGTCTTTGGATTCACAATTCTACAACATTTCTCATGTTCTAAACTTCTCCAAGGTTGCCAAGAACCTCTGGTTTATATAGATTTCAAGTTGGTAACATCCTCCCAACTTCCTCCCAAGATCTGGCCTTAAAAGGTCAACATTCTGTCATTGGAAAGCATAAAAGGTCAGCTTCCCCTAATTACACTAGCAAAACTACTTAAAATGACATAAGTTATGGAGATTCATACCCGGGGCAAAAATATATCGTTACACTCAAAATTATTGGCTTGGTATATAATAATATCAAATAGGCCAAGTATGAAACATCAAATAGACTAGGTATGGATAATATTTGAAATATAATTTAATGTGAGATGTTATATTTTATGGACATAATTGAAAATATACGGGCTTTAGTCGATTCATTATTATCTCTACCCAAATATAAAGACAATATGGAAATAAAATCTCTAGCCGAATTTGTTGAAAATTATTGGCTTACATGGTGGGCCTTCACAACGTACTAATTGATACTTATTCAAAAATGATTTTACTAATGCTTGGTTGTCCAAAGTGTCATATTGTCAAATTAGTTGCATGTACATTGATATCTAATAGAGTCTCTTCATGTAGATTGATATTTAACATAGCCTCGCCCTTATGACTACACAAGATGTTCTCAATGGCTTGGGAAGTACATAATTGCCAAAAGTAAAAGGAATAGGGAGGTAGCCATTTTTCCCTCATCGAATAGGGAGGAAACCACCTCATCTATCACATTTGTCAGGATGGGGGTCATGGATGCTCAATGTTGTAGCAAGAATGTTGGATGATGTTGCAACATCTATTAAATAGGTGTTCCAACAACTGGTGTTGCCACCAAATGAGAGTCTTTTGTAGCAATTGAAAATTGTGTTGCAACAACCAAAAATCCTATTGCAGCAACCAGAAAGCATGTTGCAGCAACAACCCGACAACGTTGATGGTGTCACAATAGTTGGCTTGAGGGGTGTTGCAGCAACGTGATGTTGTTGCAACAACTCTTCTGCAATACTTGCAATGTTTTCCTAGAACAAGATGTAAACATTCTATCATTGGAAAGCATAAAAGGCCAACTTTCCCTAATTACACTAGCAAAACTACTTAAAATGACATAAGTTATGAAGATGCATACCTGAGGAAAAAATATATCATTGCACTCAAAATTAGGCTGGAAGGATGGAGGAAAGTGGTACAAATGGAAAGGTAAAAGGTGTGAAAAGGATGGCATTTTGGACGCCCATCATCTCTGATTGTCGCTTCTCTTTTGCTAGTCATAAAGGATGCATGTGTTTGAGAATTCAACCATCCATAGTGTGAGATACCAACACTATACATACTATTCTCACCCACATAAACAAATTGGAAACTACTCTTATTTTTCTACCTATTCTCATGCTAAAAATATAATAGTCTTCTCTTCCCATGTTTTTTTTTGCATTGTTCGCTTCATTTCTATGAACAACCCCTGAGAGTTTTTCTAAGGATTTCCACATACTGCCATAACAAAAATCTAAGGTCTTTGTTGAGGGTATTCTTGTGCTATACTCGTTGCAACCATGTCTACTATTTTAATTCTTTTTCGAGGAATTTAAATTTGTTGTAAGTAAAAAAAATGTTGGAATTGCAGTAGAAATAAAATAATGAATTCTATCGTTAAGTAAATTGCTAATTTTATACCTTTATTATGACAGATTGTTCTGGCCCAAGACTTAGTTGTGGAGTGAAAACACATAAATGGAATTGTGACAAAATTGTTAGATGAGTATATGGGTACGAGATAAATAAAAACACCCTCTAGAGTCTAGGTTGATTTAGGCTATAACTTTAACAAGTGTAGGCTTAATATTGTACACACGTGTATGTTGTAGTTACACAAAGATTGATATGCTTAATATTGTACACATCCATCACCACCACTTGGAGAAACTTTGCATCTACTAAAGGTTCTGCCAAAGGCTTCATAAGTTCACATCTGCTATAATTTTCAATCAATAACATTATCTTTGTATAAATTTAGTTTGTTGTAATAGAATACCATTATTCTATTTCTCAATTCTATGTTGTTTACTTATTACATATGCATAGATAAATACACTTTCCACATGGACAAGACAACCACAGTATCTCCTACGGTTTGAGTCCATCTCAAGAATTGATTTGTTCCCACTATCTAATGATTTGCATACTGACTTGGATTTTAATCCTTTGGTGTGTAGACAATTGATTGAATCTTTGATATATTTGGTTAGTAGCATACCTAATTAATGTTTTTTAGCGAACACTTTGAGCTAGTATATGGTTGAGCTAAGGTAAATTCATTCGGTCATTGCATCACATGTGATTTTTTATTTGAAGGGCACAATAGATCATGGTCTAAGGTATATAGCAGAGGGTACAAGTGTCAAAATCATAGTAAGAAATATGGCCCAAAATCTTACATATGTACGGGTATGGAACTCACTTTTTTTCCTGCCATTTTATTTATCAATATTATTGTCAATGTTCATTGAATCAATCTCTAACTGCGACCTAAATTCTACATCGCCAAGTCCTCTGAATAGGTGTTTCTGAACATTCAACATTGGAAAACAAAAATGTTAAGGGAGAACATAAAATGCTACATCAACTTACATCCAATCATCTCTAAAAACAATATTATTAAATGAATAATAGTTGTTTCCACCATTATTTGTCCTTGGATTTTGAGTTTAAGTATACAAGGCAATTGAGGAAAGTTTCATGAGGCAAGAGAAGCAAATGATTTATACTTTGTTGGAAATGCATTGTGGATTGTGGAGGTGTCTGCCCTTCAAAAAAGCATTTGTCAAAGACAATAAAAGGTTATATGATTGGTTAATAACTAAACATGTATGAGGTTGCATTTGTCAAAGAGAATAAAATGTTATATGACTGAATAATAATTAAACATGTTCGACATTCTAGAAATATTAAAGGGGAATACCTCATGAATGAGCTCCTCTTGGTTTCAAGAATAATTCATTCTCTATTAAACAGGTCCAACCACGTGAAGGTGGAAGTTCGTTTGGCCACAACCCCTCGCCCCTCCCCTCCTTGCATCACTCTCAATTCCCCATACCCAATCATGCATAACAAGTAGCAAAACAAAAATTAAAGGTAGATGAAAGAAATAATAAACATGCATACAAAACATATAAGGTTCATGCACAAGAAGGTAACAAAACAAAAAATTGTACAACAAATAATTTATATTATTAAATTTTGTCCTCAAAATATGTACAATCACTTCGTTTTTTGTTTCTTGTTTCTTATATAATTCTTGATTAAATCACCAGTACATTTGTCTTGATCCTCTTTAGTTATTGGGCCCTCTTCTGGTGTTGGATGACTATGCGTCATCTCAAGCATTTTACTACTTCTAGTAGTACTACGTGCACACAGATTCACTACAGAGGCGTCCACTACAATAACAAAAAGCATTCAAAGGACTTTTTTAGTTATTATTCATAGCAGTGTTTCATTAGTACAAATATAAGTACTATTTTTTTTACCTGGAGTAGTAGTCAACACACCATCCACACAATGAACATAATATGTACCCTAAGAAACCCAACCAAAAGGTGAGGACTATGCACTCATATATAAAATGAAAATACAAAAAGTGATGGACTCACATGGAATTGCAATAGACTCTATGGTATGAATGGTTGTTATAGGGTATTCTAGTTCTTTTGTTATACTCACAATATCCCACTCCTTTTTTCTCCTAAATTATGGAACCAAAAATCAATACAATAGGATTGTAACTCCTTCCTTTCCTAGCAGCTCATCGTTTAACATGTTCTAATAGTTGTTTAAGGTTATAATTAGGGTTTTTGCATGCCTTAACTCCTAATTAGGGTTGCAATTTTGGACCCTCTAAGATCATCTTAAAATCCCACATATAACTAACTTCACATGTGTGAGTAATGGAAGATGACGTACCATCCACTCAATATTGTGGTGGTCAAAGGATAGGTCAACTTGAGAGAGGTATAAAATCCCCATACAAACTTAGTTTTGTTGATGTTTGGACAACATCATAAGACATTCTCTTAGCATAATACTTAATAATGTGATTATTGATTATTAAATGTCATATATAATAAAGTAAATGATAATAATAAATAGTTATTGATTATTCAAGGGACGAATCCTTTCATGGATGGTCACCATATGTTCCCTATATATGGAACACTCATCATTGTAATAATATATCGATCATATTTCACATGAAGAAAAGAAACATGGTATCATAGCAAGACTAGGCTAACTCCCTACAGGAGGGCCCAAGATCCTGAAAGAAAGTTGCTTCTTGTTTTAGCTGTGTGAATTCTTCAGCAGCAGAATTGAAGTTTTGGAACAAAGAAGATAAATACATGGTGGAAGCGGTTCTCAAGCCCAACACCTTCGAGCATTTTATAATGAGATTTATTTCTTGTGAAGGAATTGTTGCTGGTGTAAGTGACAATACATTACAACAAAAGCTTCAATACTTGGTGGAATTCTCCTCATCCATTAATTGGACCTATTCTATTTTCTGGCAACTCTCAAGATCCAAAGTAGGTGATTATGTTCTTGGGTGGGGTGATAGTTACTTTAAAGAACCAAAGCATGGGGAAGAAATGGCTCGAAGATTTAATGAGTCTGAAACAGGGCAGCGAATGAAGAAAAAGGTACTTCAAAAGCTTCATATTTTCTTCGATGGAGCAAAAGATGATGATTTTGCTATGGGATTAGACAATGTATCTAATACATAGATGTTTTATCTGATGTGCATGTATTACTCATTTTCGCGAGGTGTGGGAGTACCTGGCAGGGCTCTTGGCTCATGACAATATATTTGGCTTAAGGATTCACACAGAATGTCGAACAATATCTCTTGGAGGTCTTTTGTCTCCAGATATGGAGGTGTCTAGACCATACTTTGTGTGCCAACTGACACTCATGTCATAGAATTGGGATCAGATGATTCTATTAAGGAAAATAAAGAAGTTGTACAAATGATCAAGTCCATATTCAATGATCAACAAGTCCAACAAATTGGACATTCCAGAGGCTCTTCTTGATCACAGAGCCCTGCTAGAGTACTTGAGATTCATCCTCTTTCTAGGGAGAAGGATGTTCATGAAAGCGTTGTTGTACCTTTTAAGCTTTATGAATATGGATCTTAACAGAAAGTTGTTGCACAGGACTATCATAAAGTGTTTGGCCAGGACCTTGAATCTAGGAGAACAAGAACTCTGGTGGATGATAAATCTATCTCTTCAAAAATGGAGAATCAACTTCTGATCCGAAAAGATCTTTTACACGACTATGGTTGAGTTATTATTCATGTGTTGATTAACCAATTAGGAAGCTTAAAGAAAGAGGAAGAAGTATAGAAGAAACGTGATAGCCATATAAACATGTACAAAACTGAAATGAAGCATAAAACAACAACAAACCATAACACCAATGTGATAACAGAGTTCAACAAACTCCCCTACGTCTCTTGGCCTTTGTCTCAGTGGGTGAGGCTTTCTTATTTCTGTTCAAAGATCAATAAGTAAATCAGAACAATGGAAAAAGGTTTAAAAACTAATTTGGTCTTGTTCTACCAGATCTCTAGAACCCAACAGAAGAAACGACACTCAAATTGGATGACCAGAGCTCCCAGAAATGACCCGCAAAGGTGCACTCCACGACAACTTCCCTGCATAAAAATGGCTTTGGCTTGGAAAATATTCAGCATAAACCTGCTTTGAATCTCCCTCCATGGCCTCAAGAAGGCTTGGTTTATATATATCCAAAGTTGGTAACCATATCCCAACTTCTCCCCAAGATCTGGCCTAAAAAAGGGCTTAATATCCCCCAAAAAGGGCCAAAAATCTCCAAAACAGGCCTAAAATCCTTAAAAATCACTAATATATAGCTATAAAACCACTTTTTGTTAATATATTGGGATAATCCCCTCTGTCTTGGGCGCGCACCCCCTTTACACGGTCACATGAGGTCATATGGCCAAGTGCTAGACCCCTAGGGGCTGCGTGCTGGCCCCTCCTCCGTAATACATGGTCATATGCAGAAATAATGGAATCCCCCAAAATGAGGGCTAATCCCTAGTCCTCTGCACCACGCATAACCCTATGGACACATGTAACAAGTTTTCGAAACCGGGGGTTGTTCCCATATCCGCGCCAACAACATAGCCCTGGGGGCATATAGTTATAACTATGTGCCATGTTAAAGGTTGGGACATATGTAACGGTCATGTGCCATAGCTCTGGGGCTATGCCCATTACCAAAAATCCCACGCACCATAAGGTAGACGAAGCGGTCCCATGGTGAGGTTTTATGCACATGTCAAGGGCTAGGGCTAGGCCCTAGCCCTTACTCCGTTGGTTTGAATACACATGCAAACTTAAATAATATAAATGCCCATTGTATAATAAGCACCACCATGAGGCGAGATGGATAGACTGACCTGCCTAAGGCATTAGCCCGTACGAGAGGTCTCGAGTTCGAAACTTGTGGAGACCAACATTTTTGCAAAGAACACGTGAACCAATACATGGGTGCCACGTGGCACCCCCTCATTTGTCAATTTTTGATGCCACGTGTCAGTCATCGATTGGACCAGCTCTACCACCTATCTACCCTGTCGGTGTCGCAGCCTACCATGTGTCATCATACAAACATGCCATGTCAGCTGTACTTGCATGCCATGTGTCACCCTTCTAGTGGTGACACATGTCACCTCCTGGTTGGTCCACTTGTCCTATCCACATCAGCACATGTACGCCTAGTCAGCCTGCCAAATGTGTCTGCCATGTCATTTGTATGGTCGTATGACCTGTATAGTCAACTGCCATGTGGCACTATACAGACTCTATAGTCAGCATTTTTTTTGCCTGTTTGGAAAAACGAACAGATTGCCATAAATTGAGCATATGACGTCTGTTTGAGCCTGTTCAAGTTGCGTTGGGTTCATATCAACGATGCCTACGCACACATCCATTTTGAAGCCATTATGAGAACTTTGATTTTTAGGCCTTTCTGAGCCCCATCAAGCTCCTGGATCCGATTCTGTATCACACCTCCCCACTAAAGGACCTTTTGGTCCCCTAAAGGTTACTGACCAATCATTAAGCTCGGGATAGTACACCTGGCTTGTTCCCTATCTTTGAACTCTTTCCTGTGCACCTGTCTCATCAAGATCAACTGTAACACAATCATGACAATTGACAGCATATTGTCAGCCATTTGTACCCTGTCACATCTTACTGAGGCCATTATCATCCATGTAGACAACATTACTAATGATAGCATAAAAAATACGACTCCAAATGAGCTGATATGTTTGTAATATTTGCATGACATAAGCTTATCTTGAAGCAAACTGTGATTGATTTTCCATTCCACAATCATCTTCTGCTCTTGCTTAAGATCAATTACTTGATTTGAAACAATTATAGGTTTGTTTCTTGCTTGAGATGCCTTCTTTAATTGTTCCATTGTTTGAAGAGTTTTATTTGCCTTTACATGATGAGCATGAACGAGATATTCTTGACATGCTTTGGTTAAATGATATTGATTCTTTTCCCTGTAGAAGATTTCTTTACGATCATATAAGTATGGACTACCTAAGACCATTCCACATTCACTTAGTGGCACCACATCACATGTTACCTCGTCTGCAAACTTAGATGAAATTTCAAATTTGATTGTGCACTACTTTGTTATGTGCATTTGATGATGGTTGCTTATCCATTTAAGTGTGCATGGCTTATGATGTATCTATGTTTTTGATCCCAATTGCTTAACCAATTCCTCTAAAATTAGATTAGATTGAGATCCACTATCTATCAACGTGTCTATCTTAGTGTGCCTCATGATGACCCTGATGTGAAACAAGTTACTTCTACAATCAATTCCATCACCAATTTTACATGTCATACCAACCAATGAGACCTTAGATTCACCACATGAATCCGATCCCAAGTCGGTGGGTCATGTTGTCACTGCAATTGTTTACCTCCCTTTCTTTTCCTTGAACCACTTTGGCCTCTTCTGGGGATGCAATTGCCAACAATGGTCCTCATCATGCCCCTCTTTCTTGCAATGCTTGCAAGAGAGCTTCTCTTCCTTTCTCGTCACTGCATTTGACTTCTTGCCATGCCACTTCCTTTTGTCCTCTTTCCTTGAAGACGATTCCCCTGATACACCAACACCTGTTTTCACTGCTTCAATGTATGTTGCTTGAAAAAAAACTTCATCAAGATTAGTTGGTCCAAACATGAATACAATGTTTTGAATATGTGCAGGTAAACCTCTTATATACTTCATAAGGGTTTCTTTTGTATGTAAAGGAATATCTAACATCAATGCCATTTTACGAAATCCATCTGTATATTCTTGCATTGTTTGTCCTTTTCTTAGTTTTAAAGCTTTCCTTTCAATTAACGCTTTCTCTTTATAACCCAAAGGATAGAATTGCTTCCTAAGTGCATAAATGAAACTTTTCCATGATGGAAATACATTACCTACTCGGTGTGTGCCATTTTGCAACTTGCTTTGCCACTAGATGAGTGTTGTGCTGCAGGTCTCAATGATGCCAACTTGATTTGTCTGGCCTCATCCTTGATCTGTTGCACACTGCAGTAGACCTCCATCTTTCTGACCCAATTGTCAAGTCTCTCTGCATTAACTTCACCATCATACATGGGTAATTTGAATTTAACATCAAGTTTTAATAAAGGCATTTCGTTCTTATGTTTATGGACATGTTTCTTTGCATTGGATTTAGAACTTGAACTTGAAGAAGAAGGAGGTGATGATGAAGGTGAAGGAGGAATTTGAGGAGGATACTCTCCTTCTTCACTTTTTCCCTTTGAAGATTCACCAAGAACCGATCTCTTTTTTTCCAAGTAATCCTCGTACAAAACCTTCATTATCTCTCACATGGCGAAGAAAGTTTTTCGAAACTCTTTCTCATCCTGAGAAAGACCCTCTTCCGATGCCATCTTCTCGCTTTGAGAAGTTCTATTTCTCAATCCAATCAATGGATTCTCTTCAACAAGCTCGCCTTCACCAAGAAGTATCTTTTCCCTGGTTAACATGCAAAACTCAAATCCAAATGTCAACTAGCTCTGATACCACTTGATCCGAAAATATCTTTTACATGACTATGGTTGAGTTATTATGCATGTGTTGATTAACCAATTAGGAAGCTTAAAGAAAGAGGAATAAGTATAGAAGAAATGTGACAACCCTATAAACATGTAAAAAACTGAAATGAATCATAGAACAACAGCAAACCATAACACCAATGGGATAACGGAGTTCAGAAATCTCGCCTACGTCTTCGGGCCTTTGTCTCAGTGGGTGAGGCTTTCTTATTTCTGTTCAAAGCTCAATAAGTACATCACAGTAGTGCCAAAAGGTTACAAAACTAATCTGGTCTTATTCTACCAGATCTCTAGAACCCAATAGAAGAAACGACACTCAAATCAGATGACCAGAGCTCCCAGAAATGACCCGCAAAGGTGCGGTCCTCAACAACTTCCCTGCATAAAAATGGATTTAGCTTGGAAAATATTTAGCATAAACCTGCTTTGAATCTCCCTCCATGGCCTCAAGAAGGCATGGTTTATATAGATTTGAAGTTGGTAACCATCTCCCAACACCCCCCCAAGATCTGGCCTCAAAAAGGGCCCAATATCCCCCAAAAGGGGCCAAAAATCTCCAAAACATGCCTAAAACTCCTTAAAAATCACTAATATATAGTTATAAAACCACTTTTTGCTAATATATTGGGCTAAGCCCCTTTGTCTTGGGTACCCCCCCCCCCCTTTGCACGGTCGCATGAGGTCATATGGCCAAGTGCTAGCCCCCTAGGGGCTGCACGCTGGCCCCTCCTCCGTAATACCTGGTCGTATGGTGCAATGGTGGAATCCCCAAAATCGAGGGCTAATCCCTAGTCCTCTGCGCCATGCATAACCCAGTGGACACATGTAATAAGTTTATGAAACCAGGGGTTGTTCCCATATCCACGCCAACAACATAGCCCTAAAAGAATATAGTTATAACTCTGCGCCAAGTCAAAGGTCAGGACATATGTAATGGTCCTGTGCCATAGCTCCAGGGCTATGCCCATTACCAAAACTCCTGTGCACCATAAGGTAGACAGAGCAGTCCCGTGGTGAGGTTTTATGCACATGTCGAGGGCTGGGGCTGTTAGAATATGAAAGATTGTGCTCGTTTTACCATTGACAATACCCTTGTCACCCAACCATAGGCCTAAGCCACCCTCCGAGCACCTTGACCTTGACCTTGACAGAGAAGAGAATCCTGGTAGCAATCCAATAGCCAAGATAGGCTAATGCACCAAGCAAGAAGTAACTAAGCTGATCAGATAGTCCCACCCAAAAGCTGGCGTAGTACCTTCCCCGAGACTTGCGCACAAGACTGCAATTGCACTGCGCAGAACTGGCTCTCTGCAACTGCTGAGAAGTGTGTCAAATGAGAGACTGGCGCCCTATATTTATAGTGGTTATGATAGAATTATTGGGGCCAAATTCTCCTTCTGGGTACTAATTAATTCATATTAATTATATTTCTGCAGCCGACATCTTGTCTAGGGTTTCCTTCATTTCTTTGCTTCCTTCCGGAACATTATGATCTTGTCAAAGGTCACAATAGAGGTTCATACCTCCCGAAGCTACCATAATATCAACACTCCCTCCTAGCTAGCAAGGTATGGTCTTGATCACAAATAGACCATTCAACTGGTAGTATCACGAGCACTATAATAATCTCCTATGACAACTGGTACAATATCAATTGATATAACACAACTATGTCTATCCACGATAGTACACAACTACTCAAACTGTGACACATAGTCACAATCAGTGGAACATATCCACCACAGTAGTATATCTCTATTGTCTGGAGACATGCAGTCTCCATAACAATCATCTGATGACAACCTGCATAGAAAATATTGTTAAAAATAAACTGAACCATCTGCGCCAATCTTTCACTCACATCTGTGAAATCTGAAAGAATATCTTCCCTCAATATAGAACATCAACAATGGGCTATCTTCCCTATTCTTCTCAAACAAGGAAGAATGATTGTTTCTGATTTCTGAGCCTGGACCATTCCTCACCCTGGGCCATTCTTCCTACACTAATCAAAGTGCACCTTGGAGAGAATGTATAAACCCTAAGGAATGTCTGTCCCTGATTGCTGAGCCTGGACCATTCCCCACCCTGAGCCATTCTTCCTACACTAATCAAAGTGCACCCTAGAGAGAATGTATAAACCCTAAGGAATGTCTGTCCCTGATTGTTGAGCCTGGACCATTCCCCACCCTGGGTCATTCTTCCTACACTAATCAAAGTGCACCCTAGAGAGAATGTATAAACCCTAAGGAATGACTGTCTGGACCATTTCCTTTGTTAACCACAAGAGGAGGAGACTGTCCTGTATCAACCTCCAAAACAAACCATTCCTCATGTTAACTACAATGAGAAATAGTTGTTTGGCGAGGCGGGCCAGTCTTCTTGAGTAACCCTCAAGAAGAGAGACTTCCCTAGACCACTCCCCATGTTAACCATAATGGGAAGTCGTTGTCTATGATACATCAACAATCTAGACCATTTCCCATGTTAACCATAATGGGAAATCGCTGTCTGTCAGAAATCTCAATCCACTTTTCGAACAGGAAAGAATCTGCCCAACTGGGTTATTTTTCAATCTCGAAAATAGATGTCTTCAATAATATTTTCAGTGCTCCCTCCCAACCTGGAGAGTCATTTCTTCCCTTTCAACTAAGGGAGTTATTTCCACGATTCCCATCTTCTCTCGGAAACATGCAAACCTTATTCTGGATATAGGTTTTGTTAGGATATATGTTGTTTGCTCATCAGTGGGGATATACTTGAGCTTTACCTCTCCTTCCTGGACTTTATCTCGAATAAATTAGTATTTGATCTCAATGTGTTTCAACCTTTCATGAAACACAGGATGTTATGATAATCTTATACAACTCTGATTATCACAATAAATTATGGTCGATTTTGGAATCTGATCAAATAAATCGAAGATTAACTTTCTTAACCATATTGCTTATGTGCATGCTTCACATGCTGCCATATACTCTGCTTCTGCTGTGCTGAGTACGGAAGACTTCTGTTTCCTTCTGCCCCAAGATATCATAGGGGAGCCCAAGCTGAAACACATACCTGAAGTGCTCTTTCTTTCTTCTGCACTTCCTGCCCAATTAGAGTCCATGAATCCATGAAGTTGGATATCACTGGATGTGGTATATCTCAATCCATAGTTTATTGTCCCATGAATATATCTTAATACATGTTTTGCAGCTATCCAATGTTCATGTCTTGGTTCCACCTGGAACTGGCTTAGTGTATTTACGACAAAGCAAATGTCTGGTCAAGTATTTACCAAATACATCAATGACCCAATTAGTTGTCGATATAGAGATGGGTCTACTGGATCAGAATCTGGATCTTTCACTTTTCTTATATCCGCATTCATAGGAGTGTCCATGGACTTACAATCCATCATTCCAAATTTCCGAAGGATATTTATTGCATACTTTACTTGTCCAAGGAATACTTCACCACGCTTCTGCCATACTTCTAGTCCCAAGTAATAATGGATGAGACCTAGATCTTTCATATCAAATTCAGAAGCTAATTCCTTCTTGCACTGGATGATGAGAGACTCTTCACCTGTTATGAATAGATCGTCAACATATAGTAGTAGGATTACAGGTGCATTGTCCACGACTTTATAGTAAAGGTTTGGATTTGTATGACTCTTGGAGAAACCAAGTCTCGTTAGATAGTTGTCCATTCTAGCATACCAAGCCCTTGGAGCTTGCTTGAGTCCATATAGAGCTTTCTTTAATCTGTAAACAAGAGTATCTCTGGAATGTACCTCAAACCCTTGAGGTTGTTCAATATATACTTCTTCTTCAATAACTCCATTGAGGAAAGTTGTCTTTACATCCATCTGATGTAAGTTCCATCCCATGGAAGAGACAAGAGATATGATAGCTCTGATGGAAGTATATATAGCCACCGGAGCAACTGTTTCGTCATAATCTTCTCCCTCCTTATGGGAGAAACCTCTAGCTACGAATCTTGCCTTTTATTTATCCACGCTTCCGTTTGCTGCATGTTTGATCTTGTACACCCATTTTGAAGTTACCACCGATTTTTCTTTAGGTCTTGGTACGATTTCCCATACCTCATTTTTCATAATGGATTGATGCTCTTCCATCATAGCTTCTTTCCATTGTCCCTTTTGAACTGCTTCTTCAAATGTGGTAGATTCTTCATCTAGAAGCTTCGTCATGTATGCTGCATAACTTGAGAATCTTTTTGGTCTTTTACTCTTTCTAAATTTTCCTTCTGGAACCTTGAGTCTTTCTGCATCTTGTAAGGTAGCTTCAAGCCAAACTGGTCTTTTCTTGGTCTTAGGTACAATATCTGAATCAATATTTTCACATGGCTCCATAGGATGATCAGGTAGTTCCTTTTCGTCATTTTCGTTTTCTGTGATTCCTTCGTTAAGTTCTTCAATCTCTTCTTCTTCTATAGTTTCTTCTATGGATTTCTTGAAGGCCATCTTTTCATTGAATGCTACATCTCTACTGACTTCGATCTTTTGTTGTTCTGGAATATATATTCTATAAGCTTTGTATGAATCATTGTATCCCACGAATATCCCTTTCTTTCCTGAAGGTTCTAGTTTATTTCTCTTGTCCTTGGGAATGTGAGAGTAAACTGGACATCCAAATATTCTTAGATTTTCCACATTAGGTTTCTTACTTGAGAAAGATTCTTCTGGTATCATGTCCTTCAATATACAATGAGGACTTCTATTCTGCACATATATTGTTGTCATTGCTACTTCTCCCCATAAGAACATGGATAGACCTTGATCATTTAATAAGGCTTTTACGGTTTCTTCAATGGATCTGTTCTTTCTTTCTGCTACACCATTTTGTTGAGGATTATGAGAAACAATTAGCTCCCTCCTAATCCCTGCTGATTTGCAGAATGCAACGAATTCCTTTGATGTGTATTCTCCACCATTATCAGTTCTTGGCATCTTGATCTTCTTATTAGTGAGGTTTTCTATTTCTGCTTTGAACTCTTGAAACTTGTTGAATACTTTGTCTTTTGTCTTTAGTAGATATAGCCAAGTCTTTCTTGAATAGTCATCTATGAAGATTACGTAGTAGGAAGATCCTCCTAGAGATTTTACTGGCATCAGACCGCAAACATCTGAGTGTATCAGATCTAGAATCTCCTTAGATCTATTGTTGCTGCTTGGGAATGGTTTCTTGATATTCTTCCCAAAAGCACATCCTTTGCAGATTCCTTCATGTGTATATTGCAACTCTAGTATTCCCTCAACCATCCTTTTGAGAAAGGGTAATGCTTGATAGTTAATGTGAGCATACCTTCTGTGCCAAAGCTCATTGGGGTTGACTTATTGTGTACAAGAGATTCTTCATTTTGTTCTAGTAGTCTATACAAATTTCCTTCACGACTTCCAATAATCCTAGCATTCTCCATGCTGGAGTCTTTATGCCATGATAACACCTTTCCATCCACGAAATCTATTATGTTTCCCTTGTCTTCTAGGCAAGATATCGATGCAAGATTCTTTTCTAAACCAGGTACATATAAAACATTGCTTAAGTGAACATAGTTACCTATTTTCATTTTGATGGAGGCTTGTCCAAATCCTTCTACGGGGTAAGTGGTTTTTTCTCCAAGCTCTACCTTGTACGAGGTCTTCTTCTCATTTAGATTTGAGAGTCTGGCTTGATCTCCCGTCATGTGCCTAGAAGCTCCACTATCAATTATCCACATGTCATCTTCAATCATTCCAGTAAGTGCTGAGTAGTGTAAAAGACTGATCGTTTCACTCATATCTTTGATTGACTGGTAACTGGTCATGCATTGATCCAAAACTTCAACTTCGTCATTTTTGTCCTCTGAGAGAGCCAAAAGGTGCGTTGAGTTAGGGCGCATCTGAATATCTTCTTTTTGAGCGAGATGCTCCATCACAAGGTGTCAGATCTGAGATTAGGGTTTCTGCAGCTGCTTCTACTAGTAACCCTAGTAGCAGTGTCTTTGGAAGTTGCTCCTGCTAGTAACCCTAGCGGTAGTTCCCAAGCGAGCTCAATATCCTAGCGACTATGCTTCCTTCCAGCATTTAGATTGAATGAAGGAGGTGTGGGCCCATAACTTGTTAGAATATGAAAGATTGTGCTCATTTTACCATTCAAAATACCCTTGTCACCCAACCATAGGCCGAAGCCACCCTCTGAGCACCTTGACCTTTATAGAGAAGAGAATCTTGGTAGCAATCCAATAGCCAAGAGAGGCTAATGCAACAAGAAAGAAGTAACCAAGTTGATCAAATAGTCCCACCCAAAAGCTGGTGTAGAACCTTCCCCAGGACTGGCGCACATGACTACAACTGCACTATGCAGAACTGGCTCTCTGCGACTGCTGAGAAGTGTGTCAAATGAGAGACTGGTGCCTTGTATTTATAGTGGTTCTGGCAGACTTATTGGGGTCGACTTCTCCTTCTGGGTACTAATTAATTCATATTAATTATATTTCTGCAGCCGACATCTTGTTTAGGGTTTCCTTCATTTCTTTGCTTTCTTCCGGAACATTCTAATCTTGTCAAAGGTCACGATAGAGGTTCATACCTCCTGAAGCTACCATAATATCAACAAGGGCTAGGTCCCAGCCTTTACTCCGTCGGTTTGAATACACATGGAAAATTAAATAAAATAAATGCCCATTGTGTAATAAGCACTACCACGAAGCGGGCTGGCTAGCCCGACCTGCCCAAGGTGTTAGCTCATACGAGAGGTCTCGAGTTCGAAACTTGTGGAGACCAATTTTTTTTCAAAGAACGCTTGAACCAATCCATGGGTTCCACGTGGTAGCCCATGTATGGGCCACGTGGCACCCCCTCATTCGTCAATTTTTGATGCCACATGTCACTCACCGATTCGACCATCTCTACCACTTGTCTTCCCTATCAACGTCGTACCCTACCACATGTCATCGTACAGACATGCCACATCAGTTGTACGTGCATGCCACATGTCACCCTTGCAGTGGTGACACATGTCACCTCCTGGTTGGTCCACATGTCCTGTCCATGTCAACATCTGTATGCCCAGTCAGCCTGCCAACTGTTCCTGCCACGTCAGTTGTACGGCCGCATGACTTATATAGTCAGCTGCCACGTGGCACTGTACGGACTCTACAATCAACATTTTTTTTCTTGTTTGGCAAAATGAACAGATCACCATAACTTGAGCATACAATGTATGTTTGAGCCCGTTCAAGTTGCGTTGGGTTCATATCTATGAGGTATATGCACATGTCCGTTTTGAAGCCATTCTAAGAACTTTGATTTTCAGGTCTTTTGGAGCCCCATCAATCTCCTCAATCTGATTCCGGATCAACTTATCCAACCAGTTTTGTGAGCACCTAATGGGCACCAACATGAGTATTATCTGAATGACGATAAAATATTTTATGGGAGCAATAAAAAGGGATTTCAATCTATAACTTTGAACCAAGTATGTAGCAGTGAAGAAGGGGATATAAATAACAGTCATCATGATTATCATCAACAAAAGCACGACAATGGTGTTTTGATTCTAAATAATGATAAGGTTTCATAATTTTTTGCTCGAATTATTTGAGCCTACCCTGCATCTCCTTAAACATGTAGTCTATCAGGGCGAAGTTAGCGCTCATACGATTGGCGATATCATTGATGAAGCTAAGAGAGAGGATCGAGTTCTAAACAAGAGTTTCTCATGACTGCTACTTCCACTCGTGATTGAAAGCTCCAAAATGTCCACCCTTTTTAAGAGGTAGGTGTGGTGTTTTCTCTCCTCTAGCTAACTAACCCCTTTGGAAAAGGGTTTCGCTAATTAGTCATGTGAGGTGACTGAGGGAGTAATGCTTAGTTGGGTAAAAGTATTTCCTAAGCCATGTGAGGTAGATAGGTGTGAATAAGACTTGAAGCTTAGCCTTTCCTATGCCATGTGAGGTGGCTAGGTGTGAATGAGGCTATGGTCATAGTCTTGCCTACACCATGTGAGGTGTCTAGGTGTGAATAAGACTACTGGGAGAGGAGAAACATCACAACATGGTCATGGAGACAATGGAAACATTTGCGTACTATTGGATGACATTGCAGTAGCAATATGCTACTAGTTGATTGTAGAGTAATTAGTGGATTATTAGAGAAGGAACCAAGACATTCGTTTAATGAGGAAACCTCGATATGTCTTGGGGTACATTGGTTCCATGAGGGAACCTCGATGTGTCCTAGATATGTTTGAGGCAGGGATCAAGAGGGAGTACACCATTCCTCACAACCCTCAACAAAATGGGGTCGCAGAGAGGAAGAACATATCTATTGTTGAGACAATCAAGGCGATGATTCATGATCAACATTTATCTCCGTTTCTATGGGCAGAGGCATCCATGACTGTAATGTGTTAGTACCGTAATTGTTTCAGTTAGAGTCAGTCCTAGATTAGTCGTAGTTCATGTGTCGAAGCTCGTGGAGTCAAGTACTGAATAACGAATGGGTTGAAGTCCACAAGTGGCGGGTTTGGCCCTTGGAGTCGGGAAAGGGCGTCATGATTAGCCATGTGCGACCTATAAAGGTCCTTTTCCCAAAAGATTGAGTCTTGTCAGAAAGAGGGAATTTATGTGCCAGAGGTCGAGGCAAGTTATTAGAATAAAGGTCACGTTGACGGATATAACGACCATCATCACCTAATTATGAGGTTAGAAAGGTTAAGAAATCACAATGCTCATATCACATATACTCTGCAGCGCTTATCACTTGTATTTTGCACACTTAAAGTGTACCCGTCGTGCGAGTGTGCTGCGCAAATCTTCAGCGTGCTTCAAAACTTCTCGTCACCATGGATTTATCATCCTCTGTCATGATTCCATCCCTTGCTCGTTCAATTATAAATACCAGTCACCCTATGTGTTTCTCCTTTACCATCCGAGTTTATGCATTGTTTGTGATTGTTTATGCAAGTCCTGGGTCCTTTCACTGTGGGAAAGTCGATTGTCATCGGTTATGTTGTGAGTCTGTTCATTCAAGATTGCCGCATCTCCTTTATTTTCAGTCATGGTTTGAAGCCTATTGGAGTTTACCGCGAACTAATGTGTCAGGAAATAATTCTTCTAGCAGTCACCCTCTCTTCTTCAGAGTCCTTTCTTGTCGCGCCGAATTGCTTTCCGCGTCCAAATTGTCTGGCTCACCACCAGTATCTCAGTGCCTTGCCACCACGCCAGAATTTTCTGTCGCGCTTCCCTACTGTGACGAGCCTACTGTTGTCATTTATCGCAGCATCGACCTCCTTCTTCGCCGAAATTTTTCATAGCGCCTAGCGGCCGTGCAATGAATTCCTAGAGTTGTTTTTGCTTGTCGCGCAAATTTTATGTCACTGCCATTCTGACAGGTATCTGCGAAGTATATCATTCTCTATTTGCTGCGCAAAGAGGGTGTTATCATTCATTACCATGCGCACGAAACAAATACACATTTGCATCATGATAACATCCCTAGACATAAGGAAGAAGGCGCGAAGTGGCATAGCCGTAAGGTCTGAACCTCAGGACTTGGAATTAATCAACAAAGATCCAAATGTCAAGGCATCTTTTGAACAAGTTGGATGTATGCGTTATTGCAAGAAGATCCAAGGATGCAATGCGAAACTTGTTGAATAGTTCGCTCTTAGATTTAGGTTCCGCATGACCATTGCGAGAATCACATTCTGGGTGACGGAGGACACTCTGTCGGCAGCAACAGAGATATCTCCACACGATGAACGGTGGTCTAAGGGAACGTCTCTGGATGTATTATGCTATGAAGACTTTATCAAGCCAAACTACATGAATGGGAAAATCAGAGCGAGCGTTCTGAGTTGATATCTCCGGGAGCCTATCCAAAAGCTCCTAAAGGTGATTAGAAGGTACTTCATTTGTGAATGAAGGTCTAACAGAATATATCCACATCACATCACGCTGCTGATGCACTTCACAGAGAAAAGGCCTTTGAACTTACCTTTCTTCTTGCATCGAAGCCTAGAAAGGATGGCAGACAACGTCTAGGCTGAAGCTGACCAGCCGAGGAAGAAATTATTCCATATTCATTGATCCAGTTGTTGGTAGTCAAGGAATTGAGACGGTTGGACAAAGACTGGGATTCTTTTCTAATTTCAGCCAACATCCCTAGGGACCCCAAAGGAGACTTCCTTCTACCCATGAGGGAAACAACATTTCGTAGCATGGGGGCAAGAATGGGAGAGGCTGCAAGAAAAGGAAAGGAAATAGAAGACTCATCATCCCAAAAGCCAGTACCCTAGAAAAGAGACAGGTCGAGGTTGATCAAGAATCCCGAGGAGACCCAAGATCCCAATGAACCGCGCACCCAATCTATTGCTGAGAAGTTACTCGTGCATGTTTTTAAGCTAGAACATGTTGAAGGTTCAAGAAGGGGAATCGGTAAAAGACGGAGAAGGTCGGGCACTGAAAATATGGAATTGCGGGAGTCGTCATAGTAGCTAAAGCAGGTGCAGCTTGCTATTGCCGAATTGTATCAGGAGAACATAGAATTGTGAAAACAATTAGCATAAAAGAGTGTCGAAACAACAACATCACAGAGTCGAGAAGGGAATGCAAATTGGCTCAAAATATAGCTTAGGGAAGCGCAAGATGTAATCATTTAGTTGCGTGAGGAGTAGAGGATGTCAGAAAAAATAATTGCAGAGAACTTCAAAGAATGTGGATCGGCCATGGAAAACGTCCATGTGGTTGTTTCCAGTGCTCAAACAAAGCTGAAAGGGAATGCAGTCTTGTGGAGACAAGTGAAGAATCTGAAAAGATGAAACTAGTCACTTAAGAAAACACTCAGAGTATTAAGATTGTAGGTGAGGCCAGAGGCATGATTGACATGACCCCATTTTTGTCTTTTGGGAACGTGGCACAAAATTTTTCTCCCCTCGTGTCCTATTTACTTCTGAGAAACAAGAAGTCTGACGAGCACCCGCGTGGTAGATATTTGTCGCGCAGATGCTGTAAACCCACCTGCCGAGAAGGACAAGTGTAGGGAAACCACATGACAGTTTTGAAGGAGATGTGTGGTCCCCTGATCGTTGTCACCACCTAGAAAGAACGAGCGACAACCCATAGCCATCTTCCATACCAACTCGCCACGTGCATACTACAACCAGTGATCGTGCGACAACAACCAGAGCCCGTTACGTTGGGTGGAAGAGTTTCTAACAGTGCACTCAATCATTCGGGTAATCAATCAAGAAGAAATGTTGATGCATCACCTCCTAATGATTGAATCTTACTAATGACTGAACGATCATGAAGAAGACATCGGTTATGAAATGATTGGTGCAGTCAGGCTTCCATTTTTAGTAAACTCTATTCGAAAGGTCATCTCGTAGGGAATAATCGGAACCAAAATTCTAGGAGAAGTAGTTTGAGGCGTGGTAGCCCAAGGGGCACAATTTTCTCTATATACTGTGTCTTTTCAATGTAAGCCAGGTTGGTTGGCAAAGTAGTGTAGACAATAAACTATTGAATGTAATCTTTGAACTTGATTGAAATATAATGCAGAAGTCCTGAGGCTTTGACAAAAATATTCTAATGGTGGTGGTTTGATGTATTGTGATGCCTTCTACGTATGTACTTCTTATTTTCTGTATATTCATGCCTTTCCTTTGTTTAAATTGGAACATTTAATAAGTCTAGAATTCATCGCGCGGTGCTTTAGACTTCGCCATTTAAACTTTGAGTTTTCTTCTAAGTAATTTAGAATTCATCTTCAACGATTCTCTGAGTTTCTTTTTGTACTCTTTCTTTCGCCACACACAATGACCTTTGAACTGAAAGAAAATTTTCTACTTAGCCTTTATCCTCTCAAAGTTTTAGGTGGTTGACTCCATGGCCCAAGGTTCTGTATTTCCTTGCTAGCGAAACCAAAAACATTGCATAAACACAATAAATCTAGTCGACAATTCCAAGTCATTATCTGTTAGAGACTAAGTCTCAGAGAGAGCCCCCTCTAGGTTGGAAAGGCTATTTTCTATTCTTGAATTTTGTCTGTAGGTTATCTCTGTCATTTGTTTTCTTAGCCAAACAAATTTACAGAGTTCTAACATAGTGTATTTTTAGAACAAAAGTCCTTAAGGAACATGACTCATGAGGAGGCCTTCACTGGAGTGAAGCCTGAGGTTGGAAACTTCAGGATATCTGGGTGTTCAGTATACATTCATGTTCCCAAGGAGAAAATGACCAAGCTTGAACCTTCATGTAGAAATGGTACATTTGTGGGGTATAATGAGTCTTTGAAGGAATACCAGATCTACATCCCTTATTAGAGACAGATTGAGTGAGAGACAAAAATAGATCGTACCTTCTGAGAGAGAAATATACCTCATAGATATTCATGCTATTTCACAGCTATGAGCCACACCATTGATTCTAAACATTTATTTTACGAGGAGGAAACTAGTCATCCAGTATGGAGAGATGCCATGATGGAGGAGTATTAGTCCATCATGAAGAATGATGTGTGGGATATTGTTTCGAGACATGAGGGGAAGTTTACAGTGACTTCCAAATGGATCTACAAGATCAAACATATAGTTGACGAGAGCATCAAGAGGCACAAAATGAGATTTATTGCTAGATGATTCTCTCAGGTGGAGGGAATAGATTACGAGGAGACATTTTCTCCTGTTTCTCTATACACTTCTATCTGGATGATTATTTCCCCTGCAACATCGATGGGTTGGAGAGTACATGAGATGGATGTAAATACATATTTCTCAATGGAGAGATTGAGGAAGAAGTATACATCGAGGAACCATATGGTTTCATGATACATGAGAAGGAGTCTCATGTGTGCAGGTTGAAGAAGGCCTTGTATGGACTCAAGCAACCACCTTGAGCTTGGTATGCGAGGATTGATGGACACCTGATGATTTTTGGGCTTCAAAAAAAATGTTTTCGATCCCAGCCGATACTACAATACTGTTAATGGTGAGTCCCTGATTTTGGTCCTCTACGTTGATGATCTATTCCTCACCAATATAAAGAGCCTTATTGTTGAATGCAAGTATGTGTTGGCCTCTAAGTTTGAGATGAAAGAACTTGGTATGATGCAATACTTCTTGGGACTAGAGGTGTGACAGAGAACTAATGAGATATTCCCGAGTCAGGGGAAGTACACAATTGAGATATTGAAGAAGTTTGGAATGCTGAACTTGAAGCCCATGGATACACCAATAGTGATGAATCCAAAGAAACTAAGTCTGTCTTATTCTAATTCTGACGAAATTGATCCGACTCTATACAGACAACTGATTAGATAATTGATGTATCTGTTTAACACCAAACCAAATATTTTCTATGCAATGAGTGCACTTAGCCAGTTTATGAGTTAGCTGAGATAGACACACTGGATTGTTGCAAAGCATGTGTTGAGATACCTGCGAGGCACAATTGGACATGGTCTGAGATATACTTCTAGTATTGATATGATATGGCAGAAATATATTGACTCGGATAGGGCAGGGAGAGCATTGGACAGAAAGAGCACCTTCGGGTGTTGCTTCACTTTGGGATCTTCCATGGTTTCCTAGTGTAGCAGGAAACAAACTTCTGTGGCTTTGAGAACAATAAAAAGCAGAGTACATAGCGTTAAGTATGTCAATCCGTGAATCAATGTGCATTCACAAGCTCCTTGCAGATTTATCCGAACATGTGCTGGATTCCACCATTATTCATTATGGTAACCAAAGTTGTGTGAATATCTAAGATAATCCAGTGTTTCATGACAAATAAAACCACATTGAGATCAAGTACCATTACATCCGATACATGGTGTAGAGAAAGGAAGTATTGGTGTTGTACCTTCCTATAGATGAGAAGGTTGCTGATATTCTTACCAAACCAGGATGAAGTTCAAGTACTTCCGTGACAGACTTGGCGTGGCAGAGAATGCCTCCCTCCCTGAGAGGGAGTGTTGATGTTTGCAGCTTCCTGAGACATTCTCCAGATCGTACTCCTATGTGACTGAGTTGAGTTTATCTATGATGACACTTATCCGAGAAGGGATAAGTGCATTTGGGCTTATAACCCAACGTCTCACGTGGAGAGCACATGAGGACATGTCAAGGGAGATGACCCTTGACATCACACACTATGGGAGTTGACCCTAGTGTTTCTAGACGGTGTAACCTCTAGAAGTCCACATGGGGTGCCATGTGTGACAAACTTTCTCCATATAGTACTCCTCTATGAATTGATTTGAGTTGATCTGTGAAGACACTTATTCGAGAAGGGATAAGTGGGACACTTATTCGAGAATGGATAAGTGAATTTGGGATTATAGCCCAACGTCCCATGTGAAGAGCACATGAGGACATGTCAAGGGAGTTGACCCTTGATGTCACACACTATGGGGAGTTCACCCTAAGTGTTCCTAGAGAGAGTAGCCTCTAGAAGTCCACATGGGAGTGCCATGTGTGAAATTGTTTTTGCTACTATGGTGGTTGTGTACCACTAGTAGAGATTGCATGATGTCTATGGACAGTAGTTGATGTTTCAGGATCAGGAAGAACTTCTACTAGATTGGGTTGTAGACCAAGGGATATAGGATACATTTATCATAAAGGTGCAATTGTGGTAAATGGGCCCATATGTAGTCCTTCCTTGATCATGAAAAGTAATAATATTGACTCAAGGTGCTTGAAGTGATTTCCATGTGTTAGTTAGCATCATGATGACATTCACTCACAAGTTTGTACTTGTGGTGAAAGATCTTGGCGTGGTCTTTTTCCTAGTCATGGTGATTTGAAAAGGAATAATAATGACCCAAGATGCTATATGCTATTACATGCGGGCCCAAAGTGATTCTGATTAGAGAGAGATAATTGGCTCAAAAGGGAGAGCCGCATAAGGAGTTTCTCCTCGGTTCAGGTGGGAGAGAGATGTATCCCAAGATTGACAAACAAGTGTCACGAGTCTAGGGTGAAGTTTGTATACTTCAGAGACAAGCTTGACATGATGCATAATGTCTCCCTCATTGAGAAGGAGTGTTGATGTTTGGACAACATCGAGAGACACTCTCTTAGAATAATAATTAATAATATGATTATTGATTATTAAATATCATATATAATAAAGTAAATGATAATAATAAATGGTTATTGATTATTCAAGGGACACATCCTTTCATGGATGGTCACCATATGTTCCCTATATATAGAACACTCATCATTGTAGTAATATATCGATCATATCTCATATGAAGAAAGACAACAATATTGAGGTGATCTTTGAACCATGCTAAAGCTCTAGACAAGTAGAACAATGTCGAAGGGATGTGAACTTCATTTGCAAAGTTTAATGCCTAAAATAGACCCCAAAAGTTTCGAGACCCCAAATCACTAAAATATGGTCTACCCTTAAAATGGACCCTACAAATCTATGGCTTGAATTTTTTCCACTTAGTATCAAAACATATGACAAATTATATAGTGATCCATTTTTTTTATCAAGTGATTAATAGAGAGATTTTGATTGTTTCTTACATTTCAATCATACCCAGAGGTGCTTGGGTATATCTGTACAAATTACTTAAATAATATTCAACAAAAACAATACCTACTAGATTGGAGATCTAGTTACAACCTTGTTCTACATCTAATCGAGACTCTATGAGGTGTCTATCTCCTACGAATTCCATGTAACTAAATATTCATTTTTGAATTCTCATGGCAATGTATCTTGTTGCTTCATTTTCCCTATGCTTTCATTAGATTTCCTTTCATGGGTGAGTGAAGGTGAGGTGCAGGGGGTGTTTTTTTCAATGCAAATTTAAGGACTATCCCTTTCTCTTTTCCTTTCCATTCTTCTTTCTCCTCTTCCATGGATGTTTTTGGCTCTGTTTGGAATATTTTTTGTTTGGGTTCTTTCTATGGTGATGGATGAGCTTCATCTGCTTCAGGGGATATTGGTAGGGAAACAATATACAAAATATTACAAAGGAAGTGGAAAATAGTAATAAACGTGCATGATATGTTGTTGGATACTAGTGGGAAGGTCAAAGTCTCAAGGAAACTAGTCAAAGCACTAGATTCCAAAGAGTTGCTTTATGGGGTTCATAAAAATAGAACCTTTCCCTAAAGTTATGTCTTTGTTCCTTTGTTTGAGGGGGGGGGGG
>JASDQU010103545.1:194202-228301 GCA_032191745.1 Picea mariana | reverse complement strand
GAGTTAAGATTTTTTTTTTCGGGTTGATTCTCTCCTCTTTCCATGGGATTACTGAAATCCTTGAGGTAGCCTAAGACTTGGAATTGGTTTGGTCTTTGTAGCTTCCACGTTTTTTGGCTGCACTTGATACTTTTTCTTACTAGTCATAGATTTGAACTGAATTTGGCCTTTTTTCTTTCTTTGCTCTAGGATTTCACTTTATAAAGTCGTCAATAGGGTCTTCTTTTGGTAGTGTGTTGAAGGAGAAGTTAGAGAAGATTCATGTGGACAATGCTTTGCAAAGTGGTCATATGCATGACACATATTACACTTAAAAGGAAGTTGTCTATAGTTGTTGACACTTGAATCCATCAAGATCAAAATGGAAACCTCATGAGGATATGCATCCTCTTGTGTTTTTATAAAGGTGGTACTCCTCTTTGGATTATGGTATTCTTTAATAACTTTAAGTATAGAAATAATGTAATACCTTAAGATGGTCCAATATTTATGCTCAAAGAAAGATAAAAATTCTAAAAGATAAAATATTTATTAAAGAGAATTCCTGAGAAAGGACCAGGAACCTCACACAACACATATTGTAGAAAATAAAATCAATTTCCTCACATCCATCATTGTGAAAATAAAGATTTTTTATTATACATAAAAATAAAAGAAGATGGTCCAGACACATAAAAGAACTTTATAGAGTAAAATACTTGCATGGTTCAAAAGAAGATTATGATGGATCAATTTCAAATACTTTATACTCAGGGCTCAAAGTTATAAAATACAGTCAAAATTGATCCCGAATTAGCTCTCTTGGGATTTCTCAAAAATATAGAGTCTGTTACAAAGCTCTGAAAATTAAAATGTGTTTGTCCATAGGAATGGGATTAGGGATCCCGCAGACCATAAAAATAAACATGTACAAGGAAAGAAGTTGTAGAAGGAAGAAGGTGGGTGGATGCAGAGCAACAAGATCTGGAGAGAAGACAAAATAAAGATATCATATTTCGGTTATAATTTTCTATTCAAAGAAGAAGAATAATTAGATAAAAATTGATAAAGAAAGAAAAATGTGATTAGCATGGACTTACTATGATGGTATCTCTCACTTTCATTTGCTTGTTGTTGTCCTTTTATTCTCCTCACCGATGGTTTTTGGAACTGTCCTAATTGTCGTTTCTTGGCCTTCTTTAGTCAACTTATCAATTTATCTTTTAAAACAATCTTCAATATAATTTTCATGGGCGCAACATTTATCTCATGTCTAATTTTGATATTAAATAATTCTCCTTCTAAATATCTTAAATCATGAGAAATTTCATGAATTGATTCTTAATTGTCTTGATTTTTTATAGAGTAATCAATAAGCCAATTATCGATTTCTTCTTCACCATACTCAATAATACCATTGATTTTTTTGGCCGATAATCCCTTAAATATTTCCACGTGTTCATCAAACTGTTGTTTTGTCATAAACATTGAATTAAATATTAATTTGGGATCTTGAACTTTGCTAGTGATACCTGCTAAGTCTATTTCTGTAAGCCTTCTAAATAATTCTTCTCTCTTTGTTATGACTTCATTGCACGTTTGAACAATATCTCTTAGATTTTTAATCTTTTATATCCAAAAGACGTTCAACTGTTTGATTTGTCTGGGAGAAGGAATATCTTCTTCTCTTCTCTTTGCTTCTGTCATATTTGAAACTTTTATCCCAAATGGCAAGATAACATATGTATAAAACCCTTCTTCATTTTAAAAATTATCTTGAATATATTCATGGAACACATGCACTCTCGAACCAAAAGAAACAATATTTTTAGAGACTTCTCGGGCCTCCATTACAAGTGGCATTCTCTTTTTAATATTTCTCTCAACATAATTTTGAACAACCATAAGCAAACTTAATGATCCTTTGAATTTGGTACCTGATGTGGTTGGATTTATCATTGTTAAAGGGATAACCAAAATGAGAAGAGGCATCAAGGAAGTTTCCAATTCTTTGATATTTTCCTTTAACCTGGCATTCTCAGCTTCCAAACCATCAATATAATCATCAAGTGCATCCTTGGTTTCCTTATGAATTTTGGAAATTTGAGATGGTCACATACACTTGAGGTCAACATATGAGCGAGATTTTCCTTTCTTATTTCTCCGATCGTTTCTTTCCAAACTTAACTTCAAAAAAATCACTATGAATAATAAAAGATTCTTCTTCACTAAAACTTTCATTCCCGATAACTTCCAATGCATAATTTTGTTGAACAACATGCTCCTGTTGTTCTATTCTAGGAAATATCCTTTCAATGTCTGCTTCCAATTCCATATCTTCCAAAGAGAAGATTTGAATATCGTTTTCTAAGAGATTGTTCTCTTCCTCCTGCAATGGAGTTTTTCTTTTCTTTCTTACAAGAAGTTTGTGGGAACTTTCATTTTTTCCAAAGGGAGGGTTCTTATCCCATCCTTCACTAGAGCTATTGTTGATAGACTTCTTCCCTGGATGGGCCATTGGAGCATTGCTCCTGGATGTAGTATTTTTCGAAGTGACAACTAGAGATTGAGCACTCTTTTCATTGATATTTTTTCCTTTTTATTTATAAAGGTTGTTGTTGAGTAATGTTTCCAAATCGAGAACATCATGTGCAGGAGTGTTCTGGCTATTGACCTCTTATTCTTCGCTCAAAATAATTTGAATGAAGGAATTACTAAACCCCACTGATTGCATATGTTCAACAAAGATTTTGTTTGGCTCAAAACCTTTGATCTTCTCAGCATACTTCAAACTAACATTGTTAAAATGATCTGCAAATTCATCAATTTTATTCATATTCCTCAATACAAATTCTACAATCTTCTAGGTCAGAAGAATACATTGTTTTTTTTTTTTCTTTTTTCATGGAAAAAGTGCAACCAAAAATTGTATTTCCTTGCTACCTCTGTGATGAATAATTTATCAAGAACATAATATGGAAGAAAGGAGGGGTTTTCTTTTGAACAAAATATTCTTATAATACCATGATTTTTCATTTTTTGTATCGTTCCTTTCTTCTCTAGAAATTTGGCAGCTTCAATATATATCCTGGAAGCGATTTCGCCAAATAAAAGTTTCTTGAAGACTGAAATGAAGTCATTACAAGATTCATATAAAAATAAAGGGGTTTTATGCCTCCATAACGCCTGATACCAAAAGGTAACAGGGTACGCTTCACATTTTACCCTCTTATTGATAGTCAAATTTGGGAATTGGTAACAGTGCGTGATAGAAAATATCAAATATGAAGCCATAAATAATTTCTTATCCTTTTTGTAATGTGATAATTGGGAAGCAATTTCGATGGAAATGAGCTTACCCTAGTGAAAAATGGCTTTCTTTTGGACTGTAAAATACAAAATATATAGAATCATCCGAGATATGGAAGCAATATTCTGTTGACCTATTATTCCGGTGAATAACCATGCAGTTTCTCGATAAAGGTTTTTCAAAGAGTCAACTTGAATTTTGATTATGTATATTGGTATAGACATGGGATTTTCCAAGTACTCCGACAAGAGGTTGAGCCCATTATTACGTTTCTTCAAAAATTCTCTGCAATCTTCACCTTTGAAGGTGAGAGTGGGCTATGACAACTTTAACATTTTACGAAAAACTTGAGGCAACAAATAAATTGGAGAATGTCCCTTGAGTTGTATAGCCCTTTGATTCGGTACGTATTTGTCAACACACCATGCAACAATTTATTTACAGTCGAAAATCTTTGGAACACAACCAGAAAGAGCAATCCCAGATGTCCAAATCACGTTCCCGTTTCTCTGAGCAGCAGGAGGGGAGGAATAATACCAATATGCTTTTGATCACTGGAAATTATGATCTTTGTGACCAAAAATATTCAAAGTGTCACCACAGAACTTTTGTCAAGATGTTGCTGCCATTAAATTGATATAATTGTTTCTTCGACTGAATGATAATTACAAATGATCCTTTTCAAGAGATAATGATAATTGAATCCCTTCACAAATGAGGATTAAATGAAAATTTAATGAATATTTCTAGAGCCTTTCGCCATTAATAACGGCCTTTTCAAAGTTTGCAAAACAATTGGTATCATTTAAATAACACTTATTGTGCAGTGGGAAAAGCAAAGTAATGGCGGGGATGAAGATGAGAGGAGTTGAATATGAAATTTTCTTGAACCTACAAACCCGCGGTGGGATGAGCTATCCAAATAAACTAAGTATAGAAGGTTGTCGGTTGGACTCACGAATGTCAATAGAATGAGACAAATGGGAACCCAAGATCCACGAAGAAAATACAAGTTAAGTGATGGTCAAAATGTAGAACGTGGAAGTTGAAGTGCAATGTGAAGGCTACGTAAATGAAAGGTAAATATTTGAACCTCCGTACCCGTGAATCAAAGAAAAGTATAAGTATTGAGGTGGGCCTATGCATAGGTGAGTAATAAAAAATGCAAGTGCGACAATATGCGGGTCCGAAGGTCCGCAAATGTGAAAATGGCTAAGTATAGTAACCAAGAAACTAAAAGAAGGGATAAATAGGAAGTGGGAAAAAGAGGAAAAATAGAAGGGGGGAAAGAAAGGGTGTAAAGAGGTGGGGAAATAGAACAAGGGAGGGGAAAATGAAAAGCACAAAAAGGTTTCAACAATTTTCCAATTCTCAGTAAAACAGCCATCTAGTTGGAGTAGGATGGACTTTGAGAGTCCCTTGTCCAATGCAACTTCTACAAGATGTAAGTGCAAGAGTGTTTTCCTCCCTTAGGTTTAGTTGCTTCAATGAGTTTCCCCAAGAAATCTTGTATATCTTTGAGGGTTTCTTTGTCCCAAAATATTATTAACAAATGAGGAAGGTGGATCTAGACTAGGGTTGAAGCAATATCCTTAGTTGGGTTGAAATCTAACATACTATAATTTAGATATAGGACTTACGATCCCATACATAATCGTCCAAAGAGGAATATCAAGGCCTACACTTCTTTAGACTAGAATAGAGAAATGTTGTACCCCTTCCACAAGCAAAAACAAAGAGTTGTCCCTACATATTTAACTTCTAGTTTTCTAAGCTCCATTTATCTACTAACATAGGGCTAGGCCATAATGCATTAAAATTACTAAGCATGGTTCTCTCTGTGAGAATGGAAGACTTTCTTCTTGGTTCTATAGTTAAGACAGGAAGGTTAGGGTGATGTCTGCCCTTTTCACAAAGTTCTCTATGTTATCGGACTAATCGGTAGGTGCAGACACTAACAGATCTCCCTAGATCCACCTGGATCTAGAACAAAACAGGACATGACATGACTCTTTCCCTAAGTTTTGACCATTGAATTAACTAGTAGGAAGGAACAAGTAACATAACTTAATATCGCTTCCTAGAGTCTCTGTTGCTCCCGCTTCGCTCCGGTGCTCTCGTGAGGTCAAGACCAAGATAACACAAACCAACCAAAGTGAAGATAGCAAAATATATTCAAAAGTCAACTTATGTGTATGATCAAGGAATTACACAATAAAGTGAAAATAGCTTTATGGGAAAGGGACATGCCACTGTATTCTATTGATTGAAAGTAAAGATTACAACCTGATCGCCTTGATGTCGCAAGCTTCCTTTCGATGGCTCTTGTCTCCAACACACACACTTGCTCAATTCTTGCATGAAGAAGATCAAATCCTCTTGATAGACTTGCTAGAGTCTCCAAGCTGCTGTTCAAGCTAAGTCCTTCACACAATTCTTTCACCAATTCTCCAATGAATCTTGCTTAACCTTTTCCATGAGAATTCCCTCAATATATAGGAGAGAATGAGATAGTTACTTGGATAAGAATGATCCCACAATATCAGGGAATCCAGTACAAGGATAACCATTCGAATGCCAACCTATCCTTCTAGAAGATTCCCTTCTAGAAGCATTGAGAACTCATCTTTTTCCATACTTTAGGAAGAGTTCGCACCCTGGCTATTCAACACAGTGCGAGAAGTTCGCACCCTGGCTTAAAGCAGCCTGATAGAATGGATCATTCTCACACCCAAATATATTAGTAGCCTGCGAACCTTCTTCAAAAATGACTTTTTTGGGAAGAGATGAAAGTAACTTTTCTCAAGAGAAAGTTCTTATGAAGAGCCTGAGTACACCATCATCAATACATCATCATGATGACCAAAATCATGGGTAACATAATTCCCCCCAAAGTATGAGTCTGGAACCAGTGATAGCCGAAAGACTTTGTAAGTTGCATGTGTGTGTCGGAAACCAGGAGCACACCTAATCGAAAACTTGCGAACAACCAAGCATCTACAGAATATCATATATATTAATTATGAGGTAGGCATTCCCATACTCAGATCACAGATTAATGACATCGTAGGCATGGGTCATGGCCACCAATCATACACTGTGGATCCATGCCGTCAAAATATAGCATAGCCACCAGAAATACACTATGGATCTATGCGAGAAAATTCAAATTGAGACGACATAGCCACGAGACATACACAGTGGATCTATGTGTAGCAGATTATACATACTCCATCGCAACCTGGACAAAAGGATGATATCCAGGGTCTTCAATCTCGTTGCCCAAAAGTACGAATCTAACCATGTGATTACATGTGTCAAAGTCGAACATGGCAGAAACCACTTGATTACCGGTCATTGATGAAACCGTTAACAAGTGCGAGGGAAATCACCATTGATGTCAATGACTCCCAAGGTACTCTAGTACAATCCATTGAGTGTGAATAAATGAGTTGAAGTCGAACATCCGATGGAATCTTTCGATCAGGGGTCAATGATGGAAACCCACTGTCGAAAGCGAGGAAACCTGCCATTGAGGCATGCAAGCTCCAAGGTACCAAAGAATTTCTAAGTCTTGATTCCGGATAATGAGCTGAAGCCAACAGAACAAAACTCGTCATAGGAGGGCCTTGATGTATCCCCCATCAATGAAACGAAATGAGTAACCGATTTTGAAGGTGAAACAGAGTATGATGTAAATTGAACTGGACACAGGGAAGACCGACACAGAGAGAATGGACAATTGCAGATGACCGACTCAATAAAGGTTTCAGATGGACTTCTCTTGAACCAAGGAAGGGGGTAAATCATCAACCTTCTCCTTAAAGGGAGAATAATCTTTGGCTCGAGTAGTGAGTGCAACATTGCTCTGCTTAGAATCGCCAGTACACATCAAAACATAGGAGGTGGTAGAAGATGAGGGTTGGTCATGGATGACCAACTGAGCCTGTTGTTGAGACGGGAAGGGCTGGGACAAGATAGCCGGTGCAGGTGGTTTTGGAGCTCCTTGAAGGAACTTAGTGACCTCGGCATGTCATGGACAATCCTTCGTGTAGTGATCATCACCACAGATAAGACAAGGGTATCGTGGTTTGCTCTTATCCCGATCGTCAACAGGGGTAGTTTTGGTTTGCTCTGCTTGAGAATTATTTTTGCCCTCCTTATTCTTACCTCTCCCCTTTTTAGATTTGTTTTTATCGACTGGGGTAGATCGAACTGCATTTACCTCAGAGGTCTTGCCGGTGGGAGGGGCAGGAGACGGAGCATTTTGAACATTAGAAGAAGCAGATTTGGGGTTTTTGCTTGAGGAAAAATGTGGTTGGGCCTGGGAATATCCAATCACACCGTCAACGACATGTGAAGCAGCTGGAGTAGTTGAAGCGCTGGAAGTATTAGGACGAGGCAAGTCAGGTAGTAAATCATAAAGGTTTTCCGTTTGTGAGTAAACGAGGTCAAGATACTGAGCACGACTTATATCCTGCTCTTCCGTGATGACGCCACCCATGGAAATGTCCTTATCGATGTCATTCACAAATGATTTTGTGAACCACTCTCCCAGTAACTGATCGGGGAGCTCAAGTTTAATAAGACGTCGTCTCCTTCGCCACTCATGGATGTGATCAGATATATGAGTGCCTTTGTTTTGTTTGAAGGAAGTCAAAATCTTAGTCCCCGTGTCATAATGGATCGGTAACTGGTAATGCGTAAGGAAAGCCATAGCTAGGGTGTTGAAGTCAGAAATTTTTTTTCGTGACAATTCGATATACCACTTCGCAGCAGAACCTGTGAGGGTTCGTTGAAAAAGATGTAAACGGATAGAGTCGTCCATCAACGAGTTGGACGAGCACCATAGGTGAAAAGTCATAACGTGATTGTTTGGGTCCTCTCCCGCTTTTCCGTCGAATTTAGGAATGTCCGATGGAAGCTTGGCTGGTATAACAGGCCATTGGGGAGAGTGACAAATAGGATCATTTAAAATCCTTGACAAATCCGACAGATCTAAAGTGGCGAGAAAGGGTAACTGCTGATTCACCTGCGGGTATTGGTGGCTTTGGGGAGGAAGCCCTGTCGACAAACCGGTAGGACCATAAGGAGTCTACATATAATGTGAAGACCCAGGCATATTCGGTGGTGGTTGGAGAGGATAGTAACTCATAGGAGTATACCCTGGAATAGGGGCTTGAGTTTGAGCATTTTCCCCCCAAATGGGATTGAACGAACCTGGATATGGTTGGCCTATACTAGAGGGTGTTACAGACGCAACTGGAAACTGCTGCCCCCCAGTCGTTTGAGGAGGATTTTGTATCACCTGATTCCAATACTGGGCCAAGGACGGAGGTATGTTCTGCCCATAAGGTGGGGTTGGTCCTCCCATCGAAGGTTGTGTTCCAATTGGGGGTTGTGTTCCAAAAGGAATTTGCCCACTAAGAGGGGGTTGAGTGATACCACCTTGGTGAAATTGTCCACCAACCAAAATCTGGTAATTTGGAGTGAAGGATGGAAAAGTGCCACTAAGATTGCCAGTAGAAGACGATGGAGGTCCTCCAAAAGGAAATTGACGGAGTGTTGGAATAAAACCGGGAAGAGTGTACCCAGAAGAAGAAGGACCACTAGGAGAGTCGGATGGAGTTTGCGCAGGAGTAGGAATGGAAGCATTCAACGCACAGTATCCAGGTGGTAGTGTCGGAGTGACATTGTGCGTTCGCGGTGTGTTGATGGGAGCAAGACTAACCGCAGTAAACCCGGTTGGAACACTCGTAGTAGCTGTGAGATGGGCCATTTCGGCAGGGATGATAAACTGATAAGCGGTAGTCACCGGTACCGTCCTTGTATTAGAGATTTTGGAAATCACAGGGCGGTTGATTTCGGAAATCACAGGTGAACCTGGACCAAAAAGGTCCCATCGAAAAACACCCATAGACCAAAAAGGATCTTGGTCCCCAGGTCCAGTCGGAGATCCATAATACACAACAATTAAGTCTCCGAAAGAGTTTGCTCGCATAAAATGTCTCTCATAATCGGGGTGAAGTCGAAAGTCCTCTTGAGTATTTGTAATTCGAAAATGTTCTAGAGAGTCAATTCGTTCCACTTTTGGTGTGGTGACGACTGGGACTTCACTTTGCCGAAGAGAGCCTTTGGGTGTACTTGTAGGTAAGGGTTGAGAACCTTCCAGATGCTCTGGAGAAAAACCATGCATTCTACATGAACGACGTGGAGGAGCTATTGTAAATGAATGACAAACTTCGCGGAGAAAATCCTATGGTCAACTTCGAGAAACAAACAACACGCGCTAGTAAACAAAATCTATAAAACAACACCAAGCAAACAAGACCTTCTAATTTCGAAGCCACTAGTTGGTGATGAAATCCAACGTCGCAACAACGAGATGAGAAGGGGCTGGGCTAGGGTGGAAAATTTACGCTGACGACCTGCTTAACGGACTTACACCCTGGTGCAAGCTCCCACACATAATCGTGGGTATGCCCTCCAAGGAGCTCGAGTGAGTTTGGTCAACGTCAATTCTAGGTACCGTGAAGACTTTTCCTTTCAAAGTCACCTCGTGTAAGAACCTAGAAAGATAGGCCACTAAGGTCACCACCAACAATAATAAAGCATGGGGGGACAGTCGATAGTCCGATCCACACGCAAGGGCAGGGTATCTAGCCCGAAATCAACTCAAAAGGCTTCCACTCATCATTGTGGGTATACCTCCGAGTGATCCCCGTAATACGTGCAATATCTACACGGATATCAATAAAGAAGGGTGAGTAACTCTGTCAATATCAATGCGACCTCGTGCTTGACCCTTCTGTGAGAAGGGCTTCCCAGGACAAGATGTTGCAAATGGAATTTAACACTCCCTAACACAAGATGCTATTGTGTGTTTTGTGCTTTTGGAGAGTGTATCTCTCTTCCTACTCCAAAGCACTAACCTAGCTAAATGTTGGTGTAATAGAGCCCTAGAAAAGAGTTACTAGATTAATTTTACAATTGCATAGTGTTATTAAGAGTTGTTGTTTACTCAAAGGAAACGAAGATGAAACTTATGTTGTATGACTCTGACCCAACAATGCATGGATGAGAATGAAATATAGCAATTTTCGTTCAATGAATCCTATGTATGGGAGGGAAAGAGAAAGTTTTCCAGATCAACCTTGAACTACAATACAATTTCCTTTAAAATGCAAATGCAACAAATCACGCATCAATAACAATTCTCTATGTGTCTTTTTCAATAATTTCAACAATTGATTTTCAATGTTTTCGAAGACGAAAAATATTTTTTGAAAGAAAAACGTTTTTTCACTTTTCAAAAAGGACCCACACTCTGATAGTGAGAGTACTGAAAATAAAAAACCAATGAACAAGCAATGATAAAAATCCAAATCACTCTTTCAATGAAAACAAAAATAAAAAGCAAACCAATATAGTCTTTTCAATTGCATAAGAAAAGTGATCTTTCAAACAATAAGCAAATGATGAAGACTAAGAAAACTCAACTTTCAACCGATCACCGGTTCTTAACTAATCAAACACACTCAGATTCCGAAATCAGAGAGTATGGTTTTGCCAAGAAAAGTCAATAAATGAAAGTGGAGACAAAAGTGACAAGAAAAGACTTGGAAATCCTAAGACTATCCATGCACGAAAACGAAGACAAGAAAGACATCAATCAATGGTCCAAGAAACTCTTATGAGGCACCTAGACTGATCTGGGCAGTTGAAGATGCCAAAACTCAAATCCAAAAGTTTGAAAAAATGGGTTCGCAGGCTGAGAGTGTTACACAGTGCGAGAATTAGTGATTCTCGCAGGTGGCCCTTGAGCAGAGTGCAAGAACCTTGCACTAAACCTAAAGGCAGAATGCGAACTCTATAGATTCTCGTACGCTACAGTGAAGTGCAGTGCGAGAACCTCTGAAACTAGTCAAATTTTTGGAAAATGAAACAAAATTTGAAAAGGCCTTTGGACCCAGAGGGTCTATCAGGATATCCTGAAGACTCAGAGATTGATAGGAAAGGAGAAAAGTAAAACAAGAGCAAATGGCCACGAAAAAACACCAAAAGCCACGAAGAAAATGGGATGATCCCCAGTGGAGTCGCCAATTTTGTTATCGGACTAATCGGTAGGTGCAGACACTAACAGATCTCCCTAGATCCACCTGGATCTAGAACAAAATAGGACATGACGTGACTCTTTCCCTAAGTTTTGACCATTGAATTAACTAGTAGGAAGGAACAAGTAACATACCTTAATATCGCTTCCTAGAGTCTCTGTTGCTCCCGCTTCGCTTCGGTGCTCTCGTGAGCTCAAGACCAAGACAACACAAACCAACCAAAGTGAAGATAGCAAAATATATTCAAAAGTCAACTTATGTGTATGATCAAGGAATTACATAATAAAGTGAAAATAGCTTTATGGGAAAGGGACATGCCACTGTATTATATTGATTGAAAGTAAAGATTACAACATGATCGCCTTGATTTCGCAAGCTTCCTTTCGATGGCTCTTGGCTCCAACACACACACTTGCTCAATCCTTGCATGAAGAAGATCAAATCCTCTTGATAGACTTGCTAGAGTCTTCAAGCTGTTGTTCAATCTAAGTCCTTCACACAATTCTTTCACCAATTCTCCAATGAATCTTGCTTAACCTTTTCCATGAGAATTCCCTCAATATATAGGAGAGAATGAGATAGTTACTTGGATAAGAATGATCCCATAATATCAGGGGAATCCAGTACAAGGATAACCATTCGAATGCCAACCCATCCTTCTAGAAGATTTTCTTCTAGAAGCATCGTGAACTCATCTTTTTCCATGCTTTAGGAAGAGTTCGCACCTTGGCTATTCAACACAGTGTGAGAAGTTCGCACCCTGGCTTAAAGCAGCCTGCGAGAATGGGTCATTCTCGCACCCAAATATATTAGCAGCCTGCGAACCTTCTTCAAAAATGACTTTTCTGGGAAGAGATGAAAGTAACTTTTCTCAGGAGAAAGTTCTTATGAATAGCCTGAGTACACCATCATCAATACATCATCATGATGACCAAAATCATGGGTAACACTCTACAAGGGTCGAAATCGAATGCAACCACCAGGTCTTCAAAGGATGGGCCTGCGGCTAGGGATGAACACATGATAGAGGCGATCAATAATTAACCCGATCCTACTTGATCCCATGGCATGTTCAACGATGGAAAAAATCTCTCAAAGAGAAAAATGATCTTACTCTATTTGAGTCCCAACAACCTTGGCCTCCAATGGAAACAACAATGTGACTGAGGTAAATCCTAGCTACCAACCTTTGCAACACTGCTTTGTATCTCTCTCATGAAAAATCCATTGGAAGATGTTAAAGCCACAAATTTGTATATGAGGTAACATCACGCCATAAGAACACACCCATGCCTCGATGAAAAAAGTTAAACGAATCACATTAAAGGAACAAGAGAGTATAAGTTATTTAGTTCATGTAAATTTCATCAAAGCTAGGGTTGTCCTTTTTACATTTTTTTATGTTGCATTGTTGATGTTGTTGTTGGTGAGTTGTGTGAATTGCATTGCAAGCTACATAAATGCGTGAAAGAAATAACTACAGTTTAGGGGAACTTGAGAAAAGAGGCCATGTACGTACCGACATGGAGGGTGTGATTCAAATATCAAGAAAAGGAGGACTAAAATATCCATGAAAACATTAATGTCCAGTTTGAGAAGGATATCTTGGGGCTGCATAACTGGATAGGAATATCGTCTCTAGTTTGTGTCCTATGAATAAGGTACCTAGACATGGAAAGTTTGCTCACTACAATATTTTAGGTTAAGGTAACCATCCATGTTAATGTTCCACCCTAGAATATGCTTTTAGAATCCTTGGGATCTTAGGAGTACCCAAGAGACGCTCAAGAGGAACTCAACTCCACTACTCAAGTCGAGTCAATTGCTTGTACCTGCCTATGTTTTTAATTTGCTGTGGTCATTTTTTGTTTTATAAGTGGATATTTTTGTTAATCCAATTCAATAGGCTCTATCCCTGCAAGTTTTGGAGCAAGAACTTTTGGAACAAGGCTAATATCTTGGATCTGTGTCCATTTTTTAAATATCTAGAAGACAATCTATATACTATATCGAATGTTGTAACTTAAAAATTAGTCATTACCTTTTCAAAAAATGGCATTAAAAAGTATTATATACAAGTAAATAGTGACCTATAAATTGGGTCTAGCTCAGGTGGTTGAGAGGAGAAATTGTTATCCTCCCCACCAAGGCTTAAATCTCACTTGTGACCCTGAAAATAAATTAAGCTATGAAATTGGGTATACTTATGTCTTATACTCTTAAAAGTATGGCATGTTAAAAGCAAGTGGTGTTCATCCTCAATCTCCTTTGTATCACAAGTTTTATAAATTCACTTTTTCTAAGGTGTTTTTGGGTTAGTCAATGACTACTTTCATTATATAATTCATAAGCATTGCTCCTAATATTAATAATATTCATGTTATTTTTTAAACTCGCAATGTTGGAAAAATAATTAATCAACCAAATTAGAGTTGTAAATTCTTTATAACGTTTAAACTTCCTTTTATTAATGATTTTATTTTACGTCTTCTCTTGAAATGTCATAGGAATACAATATTTTATGTTATGAATTATCAATTTGATTGTCTTCTTTAATAAGATTTTATGTTATCTATATTATCAGTTTGATAATATCTTATTTTTTGCTCCAATAGTTAAAACAAGCATCAATTGTTTTATCCCAACCTCTTTTCATCCCATGGTTGCTATTGCTCATACTAGAGGAAATAGCATGGAGCCTATCCTTACTCTCAACTTGAGTATTCAATGCTTATTTGACTCCATGAAAATGCATCTTGCTTCAATCAAGAGAATGGGATGAGGAATATTATAATCGATTTTAAGGTATATGCAATAAATGTATTTATATTTGCTCAATTGTATTCCAAGTATCTCAAGAGATGTTGCAGGCATGGAGCTCATGGCATATGTTGGTTGTGGAACCCAATTATCTTCCTAATTCAGAGGTCTTTGTTTCTAGTTGTGTTTATACCCCATGAAGACTTTACACCCCTGAAGAATATACACTCCTCCACGGGGGGGAGTGCAGGGGGGGTTACCCCCCTGCGGGGTCCGAGGGAAAGCGGGCCCCCGAAGGAAAAATTTCCTTGTAAATGTATATTGTAATTTCATAGTAAATTTGGACCATTCATTATAAGGTCATAGATGTGATGGTAGAAGTTATGTTAGGGTTTTTTTCCCTAGAAGGAAACCCTCTTATATGAGGGAAATGTATTGCAGCTATGTATTATTGTGAATATTGTATTCTGAGTTAGGAGATCGTGAGAGAAAGAAGAGGAAGTTACAACGGGTGTGTTGCAGGTTATATCCCTTCATTTTCTATATAATAATAAAGGAAGGACCCAACATTTTCTCAGGTGGACATAGCCCACACTGGGTGAACCATGTATATCTGTGTCTCTATTGTATTGTGTATCTTTTGTTTTTTTATTTCTGCATTTGTTTTTATTTTATTGCTCCGTGATCTGATCTTGTTTTTCTAACAGCTGGTATCAGAGCGAAAGGTAACTCACAAGAAAAGATGGTTCCTGGTTCGAGTGGGTGCAATGGCGGAAGATGAAAAGTTTAGGGTCGAGAAATTTAATGGCCAAAACTACCAGTTATGGAAGATGCAGATGGAATGTTATTTATATCAGAAGGATCTATTCCTACCATTGGGTGGAATAACAAAGAAGCTGACGACCATGAAGGATGAAGAATGGGAGGTTCTTGACAAAAAGACACTAGGAACAATACGATTGAGCCTGACAATGTCGGTGGCTTTCAATATTTCGAAAGAAAAGACAATGAAGGAGTTGATGGATGCATTGGCTAAACTGTATGAAAAAACCTCAATGTACAATAAGGTATTTCTAATGAAGATACTATTTAATATGAAGATGTTAGAAGGTGGGTCTGTTCTAGATCATTTAAATGAATTTAATACGGTTACTAATCAACTAAGTTCTGTAAAAGTGGACTTTGATGATGAGGTCATGGCTCTTCTAATCTTGTGCTCATTACCAGAAAGATGGAACAACTTGGTCATGGCTGTAAGTAAATCTATCTTTGGTTCAAACACTTTAAAATTTGATGATGTTGTTGGTGTTATCCTTAGCGAGGAAATGTGATGGAAAAGAACATGTGATACATCAAGTAATGCATTAAACATGGGGAAGACAAATGGATAGAGGAAAGGGCTCAGGAAACCGCGAGAATTCTAGGAAGGGAAGATCCAAATCCAGACTGGGAAAGATAGAGTGTTGGAATTGTGGGAAGAAAGGACATCTGAAGAAAGACTGCAGAGCTCCAAAGAAACAAAGAGATGGACAACATGAGATACATCAAGAAGAAAATGTAACAAGTTATGTGTTACAAGATGCTTTGATTCTTTCTATAGATAATATTTTTGAGTCTTGGGTAATAGATTCAGGGGCTTCATTTCATGCCACACCCAATAGGAAACATTTTCTAGATTATGTTCAAGGTGATTTTGGACAGGTTCATTTGGGTGATGATGGACCATACAAAATTGTTGGAATGGGAAAAGTAAAAATAAAGCAAAGGAATGGAAACCAATGGTTGTTGAAAGATGTAATACATGTTCCAGATCTAAGGAAAAATACAATTTCAACAGGGTAGTTTGCAAGTGAAGGTTGTATATCCATATTTCCAAATAAGGTGTGGAAGGTCACCAAAGGATCACTGGTGATAGCAAAAGGAGAGAAGGTAGGTACATTGTATTTATGTACTGGTAATAATGACTCTTATATCTCTTTAGATTATACAGGAGTGGATACAACATTGCGACATCATAGGCTTGGACACATGAGTGAGAAGGGGATGCATGTACTTCACAAAAGAAATTTGTTGCCAGATCTTAAGCAAATTGATTTGGATTTCTGTGAGCATTGTGTTTATGGAAAACAAAAGAGAGTTAGATTTCTCAGAATTGGAAAATAAAAGAAGAGTGAAAGGTTAGAGCTTGTGCATACAAATGTATGGGGACTAGCTCAGATATCATCTCTTGTTGGCTCTCATTATTATGTTACTTTTATTGATGATGGAACTAGAAAAAATTGGGTTTATTGCATTCAACAAAAATATGATGTTTTTGATACTTTTAAGAAATGGAAAGCTTTAGTTGAGAATGAGATAGGAAAAAGGTTGAAGTGTCTCAGATCAGACAATGGAGGTGACTATTGCAGCAAAAAGTTTGATGATTACTGTTCATACCATGGGATTCATAGAGAGAAGACAGTTCCAAGAACACCACAAGAAAATGATGTTTCAGAAAGGATGAATAGGACAATCATGGAGCGTGCAAGGAGTATGAGATTGCATGCTGGTTTGCCCTTACAGTTCTTGGAAGATGTTGTAGATACTACTGTTTACTTAATAAAAAAAGGACCTTCAAGCTCTTTGGATGGTGGAATTCCATAGGAGGCATGGATAGGTAAAAAGGTAAACTATTATTTTTTGAAGAATTTTGGTTGTGAAACATTTGTCCATATTGATAAAGAAAATAGAACAAAGCTTGAGGAAAAATCCAAGAAGTGTACCTTTATTGGATACAATGTTAATGATTTTGGTTATTTCTTATGGGATTATGTAAATCACAAAAGCATTAGGAGTAGAGATGTCATATTCAATGAGAAGGTCATGTACAAAGATCAACTGCAAGGAAAGACACAAGAAAAATAAAAACCAGAATACACAGTGCTTGATGAGATCATTGAAATAGAAATTCAAAGGTATTAGAAAATCAAAATGTACAATAACATGAGCAATAGGTACCTCAAAATCCTACAAGTGTTGTTAGAAGATCTACCAGGTTAAGTAGACTCCCTGAATGATACTCTCCTTCATTGTATTATTTATTATTGACTGATTCTAGTGAACCAGAATGTTATGAAGAAGAAATGCAGGTAGAGACCAAAAAGAAGTGGGAGCAAGTTATGAAAGAGGAAATGGATTCCCCGGTAAATAACCAGACTTGAGATTTGGTTCAGTTTTCTGCAGGAAAAAGAGCATTGCAGAATAAATGGGTTTACAATTTGAAGGAAGAAGGTGGAGGAAAAAAGCGGTACAAGGCTAGACTTGTTGTAAAGGGGTTTGAACAAAAGAAAGGTATATATTTTGACGAAATATTTTCTCCTGTAGTTAAAATGACTTCAATTAGGACTATTTTAATTCTTGTGGTAGTAGAAGATTTGCATCTTGAACAGTTAGATGTAAAAACAACTTTTCTCCATGGGGATTTGGAGGAAGATATTTATATGCAATAGCCACAGGGGTATAAGGTCAAAGGGAAGGAGAATTTGGTATGCAGGTTGAAGAAGATCTTGTATGTCCTAAAGCAAGCTCCAAGGAAGCGATATTTGAAGTTTGATAGGTTTATGTCATAACAAGGTTACAATAGATGTCATTCTGATCACTGTATTTTTTTTAAAACGCTAGAAAATGGAAGCTATATTATCTTTCTATTATATGTATATGACATGCTTGTTGTAGGGTCTAATATGTAGGATATAAATGTGCTCAAAATAAATTAGCTAATTCATTTGTGATGAAGGATTTGGGTGCTGTAAAGAAAATCCTTGGTATGAGAATAACAAGAGACAAGAAAAATCACAAATTGACATTTTCCTTGGGTGAGTACATAGAGAAGGTGTTGGAGAGGTTTATAATGCATAGTGCAAAACTAGTTAGTACACCTTTGGCTATCCATTTCAAATTAACTAAGGAAATGTGTCCCAAGATGCAAGAGGAGATAAAATACATGTCCAGGGTCCCTTATTCATCAACAGTTGGTAGCTTGATGTATGTGATGGTTTTCAGTTGGCAACTTGATGTATGCGATGTAAAGAACATTGGGAGGAAGTAAAGTGGATTCTCAGGTATTTGAGAGGTACTGCTACTCATGCATTATGTTTTGGAGGTTCAGACACTGTTCTACAGGGATATGTTGACTCAAATATGGTAGGTGATAAAGATAACAAGAGGAGCACCACAGGGTATGTTTTTTACTATAGGTGGAACAACAATAAGTTGGATTTTGAAACTTCAAAAGGTTGTTACACTTTCAACAACAAAAGCAGAGTATGTTGCTGCTACAGAGGCTAGTAAAAAAATGATTTTGTTATAGAGGTTTATGGAGGAAATGAGAAAGGAGAAAGAGAATAATAGGTTGTACTGTGACAATGAGAGTTCCATTCACCTTGCAAAGAGCTCAACCTTCCATTCAAAGACTAAGCATATACAACTCAGTTACCATTTCATACAATCTATTTTGGAAGATGGATATTTGAAGTTGGAAAATATACACACTAGCCAAAATCCTGCAGACATGTTAACAAAGGGAGTAACCAAGGAGAAATTGAGTTCCTGCTCAGTTTCAGTTGGTATTCAAGCATGAAGGTGAAGATGAAAAATTCTCCAGGTCCAAGAAGGATCATAGTCCATCATATATAGTAGCAGTGGCGTTGTTGAGATCAATCTCGAAGTGGGAGATTGTTGGTTGTAGAGCCTGATTATCTTCATGATTCAGAGGTCTTTGTTTTCAGCCGTGTTTATACCCCATGAAGACCTTACACCCCAGAATAATGTACATTCCTCCATGCGGGGGAGTGCAGGTGTAACAACCCTGTCGTTACGACAACAAAAACAACGTAAAACAAGTGATTTTTTTTAAAGCATTAGAAAAATAACGTCAACGATAAAATCATAACAACATAACTCGACAACATCATAATGAATGAATTACATGCGAAACATCATTGTAATAAATCACGTTGCAACTGATGCATCAACAATTTAGTAACGACATATAATCAACCATCATCATAAATGAATAATGACACAAGTAACAACATTACTCGCTACTCATCATGGAAGTAAATAACAACGCAATCAATGTGTCAACTAAGGATAGTGACACATAAACATAAATAACATAATAGATTAGCACATCATGAAGCTTGAATCAAATTATGAACATTCAATCAACTAAAGAATATAAATGTCTACCTGCCCAACCTACCCTCCAAGGTTAGGACCTCTTGGACACATAAGCAACTCTCAAGCCCAGGTTCCTATTGATTTTAACCATTTAAGGTCTTAGGGCTTGCAACTTTTTTGAGGAACAAGGAGGTGTCTACATCCCACTAACACAATCCATCCAAGCAACTAGCTAAATCAACAACATCAACGCTCATCCAAATCATCAATCCATTAATCCTAACATCAATTAACCAAGACGCAAGGGTAATCATTCACATAACACCTCATAGACCATGATAAATCCAAGGTGCAAAATAAAGTATCAGTTATATTTGTGGCACAAATACCAATCACTTAATCATGTACTCATCAACAATTAAATGACGCAAGAGCAACATATGTTAACATAATCATATGTCGACATACTAATGGTGCAAGTAATCTAACCACATTAATTCAAGGCACAAGAGAATATAATTACTAAATCCATTATATGATGACATAAGAGAATGCGCAAGGTAATTGAATTTATTTATTTGTTGCATAAGGAAATCTAATCACATAAATAAAATCATACATTGCCTTGAGTTGAGGCGCAAGAGTATCATCAATTAATTCATTGCACAAAAGATCTAAGGTCTAACAATCATTCACCACATCATAAATTCATTACGCTCAAGTAGTCTAATGTCTCTAATATAATTATTTACGTCATGGTTTCGTTGTGCACAAGGGGTCTAGGGTCTAACATCATGCGTTGCAAAATAATTTTAGTGCACACAAGGAAATGATTTAATTAGCTAATCATCCAACCAGTTTAAAATTGTGGCACATGGATCTAAGAAATTAATCCTTAATATCCACGCGCAATCGTTAACATCTAAGGGTGATATATCTAAACCTTAAAAGAAACAACATTAACAATAAACCTTAATGGAAACAACATTAAGGAAGGGCAATGAACCTCAATAAGGAATTTAACATTAAAGAAGCCATTACAAATCAACACATTTTTATAGCACAAGCAATACAATACTTAAATAGAACGTGGGAATTAGACTGAGAAGAAAACAAAATGAGGCAAGAATTGATCCAGGTGACTGAGGATGAACTTGGGAGCGAAGATGGCGGTCGAGGGTTCTACAGGTCTCACGATGGGTTAGGATACCTGGTCAGTTGGGGTGATCACAGTTTCCGGTGATAGAGATCTATCAAGGACTGAACATTGTGGCTGGACCCACAGCCATGGCTTAACCGACAGAAAGGGGATACCCCATTACTATCGGAGAAGAGGGGATCACTTTACTAGGTTTGGCATCTATGTATGGTGGCGAGATCTTGAGAAAATGGCCGCAGACAGGCGGGTCAAGGCATTTGACAGGGGCCGGTTTCCCAAAGCAACTGGACAATGACCAGGTCTTACCTCATTTTGAGGAGATTGGGGGTTCGGGGGTTACAGTGGTGGACTTAACAGTGTTGGCTTCCCCATTGGCGAAACAACTACCATTCATGGGCGGCCTGAATTACTCCAAGGTATGGGGTGGGGAACACGTATACTACACGGTGACATATGGCATATTTGACGAGGGTTTGGGGTTTGGTTCGGGAGATCTCTCAGCAGGACTTAGCTTACCCTTTCAGACTTGATTGGGGTAGCAGATACAGAGCGATCAAACAAACTCAATGAATGGTTCAACTTTCTGCTGATTTACTTGCCATCAGACTTTCTGGTGGATGCAGACCTGGGTAGTGGTCGAGGTTCGAGGGTCTCCACAGGCGGGATTGACACTGCCTCTCCTCCTATTACTTTACTTGAGAAGAAGGGTTCGCTGCCTTCCAGGAACCCACAAAGGGGGGAGCAAATGCACAAGGAGGCATTACACCCAGAAGTTCGCCACACAAGAGTCGTTCTCTGTGCCCGTGATAGGACAGCCACAGAGTGACCAGTCTTCAGAGAGTACATTGACATGGATAGGGTACTAGATCTCTCAGAGCAGGTAATGGTGGGTAGAGTCAGAGGCAAGAAATTGGGAATGGATTTTCTCAAGGTTTGGGTAACCAAAAACTGGTTACTAGAAATTTCAAAGATGCCACTTATCCATCTACTTACCATAGGATGGTTCGCTTTCGTTTTCTCCTCTTTGGAGGATGTGGAATGGGTCCTAAAGAAAGTCTGGAGCATAGAAGACACTCCCACACTTTTCAAATGTTGGACACCAACCTTTGATGCCAAGAGATAATAGATCGATGAGGAACCCATCTGGGTCAGGATCTCGGGGCTTCTGATGCAATACTGGAACACTCATCGTTTCACGGCAATCGACAATCTGCTGGGTATATACCTAGAAGCTGATATGTCTTTTGAAGATTCGGGATACATGATTGTGGCACACATCTTAGTCTTGATAAATCTGAGGAAGGGTTTACTTCAACATATTACTATTGAATCGGCAATAGGGTCTTTCGTACAAACTTTTGACTATGAAGGAATACCCTTCAGATGTCATAGATGCCATGTTTATGGACATGGGGTGGAAAATTTATATCTACCCTTCAAAGGAAATGATCGGAAAGCCAAAGGAAATAGCTCCGCATCTTCCCCTTCGAGAAAGAAATTGGATCAACAGGTGGACCCAGATATACACTCGAGCAAGGAGTTGCCTCTATTTGGGGTCCTGGGCACAAAAAGAACGAGCACGGGTCGCCGACGGTACCAAGGTGATGGATCGGTGATGCATGCTACAATAGGCTAGATAGCCTCACCTTCATTGGAGAACCTCCTTCGTAGCGAACATGAAATCTCGGGTATGTCAACTTGTATTGTTTCAAATGTTACTTCCTCTTCCCTTCTGCCTATTCTGGATCTGGATGTACTCTCTATGGCTCCATCTCTCTCTTTGAGTGGGAAGTGTCATCCTCTAGTCAATTTACTCTCCCTCCTTTGCCCCCTCTCCTCCTTTTCTTTGATCTTTGCTCCTCCGCTGATTACACCATCTTTTAACCTAGGGAGGGAGTAGGATCTCGAGTCGATTGTGAAACAGTTACCTACCTTCAAGTCTACCTCTCCTGTAGGAATAGGTTCGGCTCCTGAACCACCTTCGGGCCCTCACTCTCCACTTACCTCGGTAATAACCATCCCCCCCACACTTTCCTCTGCCCAAGCCACTCCCTCTGCCTCAACTGACTCCTCCTTGGAAGACAAAAAAGTACGTTATCACCTTAGGAGTAGATCAGTGGTTAAGGGGGACCCCTCAGAAAACAGTCAGATGCCGAAAGGCCGAGGCCTGGGGCCACTACCTCGTACTATCTCTGTGGGCAAAGGAAGGGGAAAAAAATCACACCTTTATCTAGCACAAGATCATGTTAGAATTGACATCGCTTCAGGCAGACAATCCTATATTGAATGGGCGCTTAGAGCAAACCCATCCTAGGAAGGAGTTATCCCATGAGGATCCTCTCTTTCAATTGGTAGGGGTTGGCGAACCTGTAAAAAAAATCATCTCTTCGAAGGTTGGTTGAACAAAGCTCATGAGAGATCATTCTTAGAAGAAACTTTAGGGGATAGCGTTTCAGTGGTAAAGGCTCTAGAAAACTTACTCCCGGGCTAGATGTTCGCAGTAGTGGATGCCAGAGGTTGCTCGGGGGGGGTTGGCTACAGGGTGGCGAACAAGAAACTGCAAATTGGAAAGTGTTTGGGGTTTTGTCTCGGGGATTGGATTAACTCTCTTCTCTACTGATCTTGGCCAAAAACTAACTATTATAAACATTTATGGACCTCACCAGGACCGACAGAACTACTAAAACTCTCTTGTCGAGGGTGATTGGTTTAATAAAAAAGATTTTGTACTTGGTGGGGATCTCAATTTCTCTCTTGGAGCCATGGAAGTGTGGGGACCTCGAGCTGCAAAGGATCCTTTAAACAATATCTTTCTAAATTACCTGGACCAGGCAGGACTGGTGGACGTGGAACCCCAAAAACTAACTCCCACCTGGTGCAACAGACGAGTTGGCCTGGACCAGGTGGCCAAACGACTGGGTAGATTTCTATTGATCGAAGATCTCCTAGAATCATATGTTCTGGTTAGACAATGTGTTTCTCTTGGGGGAGAATCATATCATCACCCGATTCTGATCAAATTCTGGGCAAAAAACATAAGGGTGTTGAGCCCCTTCAAATTCTTCGAGGGCTGGCTCTCGAACCCAACCTATCTGGAATTAGTAAGGGATTTGTGGATAACTATTCCAAAACAAACCCAGGTCCCTGTGGTGATACTGTTTGTTGAGAACCTCAAACGACTCAAATAAGCAACAAAAGGTTGGGCCAGAGAGAAAAAAAATCAAAGAAGCTCGGGAAATGAGTGACATTGAATCAAAGCCGACAATGCTTCAAGGTGTACCCTCTTGGGGTGGAGCAGGCGTGTGGGGAATGAGGGTCTATGGATTATGGGCGTAAGTGGCTCCTGGGATAAAATATTCTTCCTGTTGTTCTGTGCAACTTCCTTGTTGTCCTTGCCAAACCTAGAATTCCCTTTCCCGATGGAATTTAGTCCCAACTCGTGGGTGACCCACTGCTGAGCGTGATGAGCAACGTGGTCTAAGGATGGGAGGTTCGTGGAAGGTCTACACACAGTTGGTGGTTACCTATTAAAATATAACTACCAATTCTTTGTTCGTTGTATGCTGTGTATTTGTATTTGCATTATAATTAATGAGTAATGCTTGTATATATATGTTGCATGTAGGTGTTAATGCTTCTTTCGCATGAAGAAGTGTATGAGTAGGGTATTGTCGTCTATTTAATTGCATTAGATAGATATATACTTATATGTGTGAATACCATATGTTATCTCTATCTTCTGGTTAAGTTTTATATGTGATTATTTCTACAAAGTTACTTGGTGGAATGGCCTGGCTTGTTGTTTAAGGCCGAGAATGGCACAAAAATGGTATCATAGTAGTAAAGGAAAAGAAAATTTTGCTTCGGTAGCGTTATCCGGTCGGGGTCACAGATCGAGCGATGTTACAAATTGGTATAAGAGCTAAGGTTTCGACATTAAGCTTGTTTGGGCCATGTTAGTGGTTAGCGAGACAAGATTTCAGAGGGAATTGTTGTCGAAAGGGAGAAAATGGAATTGCAGAGCATTCCCGAGTGCCAAGAGAATACCTTGGTCATGTCATGAAGCTCAGGAGGTATACCGTTTTATGGAATGGTGACAGAGAAAAGACACTGCAGTAACCATGGGTTTGGAACCACGAGGTCTGAAGTTGGGCCATGGGATCTGTTTGGGAGAAGGAGGATCCTTCACAACCATCAGATCTCGAGAAAAGTGAATGGAGATTAACCCATAAGTACTTTGGACTTCGCGACTTCAACGAATTTTATGTGTAATAGAGTAGAAAGGGTCGAAGCTGAAGTTCTGAAGTCCCAAAGAGGATCTACACCGTAGATCCGAGGGGGGGGGGGGAAGTGTTTACCATTGGATTTGACCAAGGACGGATTAAAACCGTAGGGTTGAGCCAAGAGCGGAAGATAAGAAAGTTCGAGAGTTTGACGTTCGGGAGAAACGGGGTATGCAAAGGTGAAATATTCCGAATCCCTAAGTCTTGAAGCGATGTGGCCTGCTGACATCACTAAGGATGATGTGGACACATGGGATGTGTGCCATGTGTTAGTGAGTTAAGAACTTTGTAAGATTAAAATGTAGTTAGAATGTGACATTATCACTCGCCTTATTGGACCATGTTTCGGCTTCATGTGTCCTACCATGTAGCACTCCTGGAGGTGGCATAGGGTAGTTAAACTTGGCGAATAAGTTAGCTGGATCGGACCCACTTAACTTGGTCATGATCTATCAAGATCAAGGGACAGGAGGCATTGCAGAGATAGAATATGCACAACAGATAATTCTACAAGGCGGTCCTGCAATCCAAACCACGGTTTCCCAGAAGGGGTACGTGTCAGCGTGAGGAAAATTGCAGAACGATCAACGGGTTACTCCAAAACCGTCAACCCATGTTCCTGTAATTTGAAAAGTATAAAATTTGATGTGACTTTTTTGTTAAATTTGGTAGCATCGACAGTGATTCTCCAATGAGAGGCCATATGGGCCACCCTGAGGCTAGCCAGGGAGATTTGGAGAATCACCCAGTCTTGTGAGGTATTGAAAAAAGCCAGGGGAATGTACAACCTCTGTGAGTCAAACCAAAAGTCAGGATGAACGAGATGCTATGTGAGTCTAATGAAAAAGTCAGGGGGAATGTACAACCTCTGTGAGAATAGACAGTCTAGTGCAAAAGTCAAGGGGAACGTACAACCTCTGTGAGCCTAGTCAAGCCTTGTGAGCCATGAGCAAAAGTCAAGGCATCTAGCAAAAGTCATTATAAAATTCCTATGAGCTAGAAACAAACGATATTCCTAATATTGCAAATGATATAAATGTATTGATCTAGTGCGTTGGCATGTGTGACATTATCCACCATGAAGAGAATTTTGAATTGCCTTGTAAAGAGTCGAGTTGTAACTGAAGTCTCAAGTCTAGTTCTATTTTAGAACTAAAGTGTAATGTTGAGTTGCAACTGAAGTCTCAAGTCTAGTTCTATTTTAGAACTAAAGTGTAATGCTAAGTTGTAACTGATGTCTTAAGTCTAGTTCTATTTTAGAACTAAAGTGTAATGTTGAGTTGTAACTGAAGTCTTAAGTCTAGTTCTATTTTCGAACTAAAGTGTAATGTTGAGTTGCAACTGAAGTCTTAAGTCTAGTTCTATTTTCGAACTAAAGTGTAATGTTGAGTTGCAACTGAAGTCTTAAGTCTAGTTATATTTTTGAACTAAAGTGTAATGTTGAGTTGTAACTGAATTCTCAAGTCTAGTTCTATTTTCGAACTAGAGTATACCAGTCTCAAGTCTAGTTCTAAGTTCGGACTAAAGTATGAAGCTGAGTGATGATTAAAGCATGCAAACAAGTTACTATTTTCGAGCCTCTCCTCTTCAGCCTATATAAGCAGAGGTCAACCCTTTTCTTCAACACAGTTTGATATGTAGGTTAAGGGTGAAGCAATAGCGGAGAATATCAATGATAAAGAGGTAACATACCAAAGAAGCATATCAATGTTGTATATTAGCAATAGAGGCTGCATATCAGAGGTGTATTTCAACAAGGTCTCTTAGGTCTTTGTCAGGTTAGAGTCATCTTGGCAAGCTCTTTAAGAGCAGAACATTCATGGTGGATATTTGTAAGTGATCTTACATTATTAATGCAATAAAGGAATATCGTTTGTTGGGGTTTTTCTCCCTATACAGGGTTTCCCCAGGGTATATGTGTTTTTGATGTGCAGGCTTACTTATCTACATAGTTATTGCTATTCGGTTATGATTTGGTATTGCTGAAGTGTATTAAGTTGGAATCAAAGTATTGAAGAAAATAAAAGAATTAATCCGCATAAGAAATCAATCTCATAATTTAACATGGTATCAGAGCTCAGGGTGTGTTAAACATGTTGAAGTGCAAAAAAAAGTACACAGAGATCCAAGCTAGCTTTATTAAGTTTCCAGTGTGAGGTTTGTTATCCCCGATTTCTAGGGATAAATAGTAGATCATGTCTCGAGGCCCACATGTCCTAGACATGGAGTACCGAGAGCAGGATTGGCCTGAGCATGGCCCTGGAGGGCCCATCTTTCTTCTTCTTCATCAGACAAAGAAATATCCAAGCAAACCCTAGTTGTAACACTTTCCTTGCAGGAAAAACACTCTTGGCATTTATGGTGTTTCTTTGGAAGGAAAGTGTTACAACTAGGGTTTGCTTGGATATTTCTTCATGAAATGTAAGTGTTTTTCCTGCAAAATTTCTGTTTGAATGGTTGTAGTTTAAATCTCTTGCATATTACTTATATATTGCTGAATCAAATCCCTAGGGGACAACCACACAAGTAGGTTTTTGTCTCATGTCCCCTGACAAAGAGACCTTAAACCATTGAATAAGAAAATAGAGCCTAGCATTAGCTACACTTGTTTTCTTCATTCCTTATGCTAGCCGTATCTTTTGGAAGCCAAGAAGAGTGAGACGTCCTTAGCCTAGGCTTACTACACTAGGGCTGTACCAATCTAGAGTTTGTTGACAGACCTTGTTTTAGCAACGTCTCCCTCATCAAAACCTCTTGTCTTGGTTAATTTTTCCTTATTGTGCTAGCAGTTTGCCGGGAAAGAGGAGAGAACACAAGGCCTTGCCTTTGCAACACCAAGTGAATCTCTCTCTCTTAGGGTTTCTACTTTCAAGGCCTTGCTTTAGCAGCACCTTGAAAACCTACCCTCTAGTCCTTAGAAAACTTTTGCCCTTCAACTATTGCGTCCATCACTTGTTGACTCCATTAACCCTTAGGCACTGATCCTTAGACTCTAGCATTGAAGTGATAGTGACTAAACAAACTTTCAAAACCTTATAAACTTGAAACCCTAACTAACAACTAACCCTAAAAAGCTGACATCACCCCTAGGATTTTTCATCTTGATGCAACAATTTATTATATGTGAGCAACTGAATGATGTTTTATGCATTGATTTGATTCAAGGATTGATTATATTCATTGGATGCTATATTGTTCTAGTGTTTATTGACAAGTAGCATTATATTTCCATTGTCATTACTGCAAACATTGACTTCGTCAATATTTACTGCTGCATTTGCTCATATATTGAACTTAGATAATCACTGATTTATAAAGTATTAACCATTATTGCACGTACTAGTTTTATTGTTGTCTTGTCTCGCAAGCAGGTGCCTTCTCCCTGGTTATACTTTATTTGACTATCTTTTTTGGGCGGTAATCTGTGAAAGGGGAAAATAGCCTTGATCCTTTGAGCCTTTCCCTTTCAAACCCCAGATTGCCAGGGACGTCTCCCTTGGGCCTAGCCTCCCTAAATAGAAAGGACCTCCCCATTGTGGTGACATTGGGTGGGGTAGGTCCCTGTTATGCCAGTTTGGCCTTCTACTTTACAGCCTTTGCTCCTAGCTACAAACTGTGCGATAACAAGGTCCATGGCATCCTCCATTTCAGTCACGACTAAGGATAGGCTTGAAGGAGCTACCAACTTCAATGTGTGGAAGCTACAGAAAACAAATATCTTGCAGGAGCATGATCCTGAGCAGTATGTGAGCACAGTGGTGGAGGAACCCACGAATAATGCAGGAAGAGCGGCCTTCAGGAAGAGTCAAGAAAAGGCCAAGTGAATCATCTTTGACTCAATCAAAGACAGTATAATGCCTGCAATGACTTCGTTAATGACTGCCAAGGACTGTATGGATACCTTGGTGAATCAGTATGAGAAACAGGCTCGAAGACAGAAGAGGACACTTAAGCACAAGCTTAAGTATTTGAAGATGGAGAAAGGTGAATCAGTGGCATCTCTCTGTTCTAGGATAACCCAGATTAGAGATAAGCTTTTGGTCACAGAGGTGACAGTGGACGATGATGATTTAGTGCAAGCCATTTTTGACGATCTTCCTTCTTCATGGGAGACCTTCTTATCCAGTGTAAGTGGGAGAGAGATTCAACCCACTTTGAGAGGTTATGGCATGATTGCCTCCAAGAGGAGAGTCACACAACTACCAGGAGTGAGCCAACGAAAGAAGAGCACTCAGCTTTAGTATCAAGATTCAAGGGAAAGAAGAAAGACACTTTCCATAAAGGCTCTCAGAGGAAGACAAACACCAAAGGTACATTCAAAGGCAAGAATATTCATACATCTAAGATTAAATGCTTTAGTTGTAATAAGTTGGGTCATTTTGCTAAATATTGTTGGTTGAGAAAGAAATATCCTAGGAAAGGGAAACATCATGCCTCAACTGCTGAGGATGATGAATCCAAAAGAAATCAGAAAAGTCCTTCTAATGAGAAAGAAAATAGAAAAGAATATTACTTGGTTTCTGCCTTATCCAGTTCAGTTTTCACGGGGTTGAAAACTTGGTTAGTATACAATGGTGCATCAAAGCACATGATATGGTTCAAGGAGATCCTCTCAGATTTCGAGACAAAATCTTTTGCAGAGCATGTTGAGCTTGGGGATGGCAAATGTTACAAGATAGAGGGAGTAGGCTTTATCTCCTTCAAATTGGAATCTGGGGCTAGACTTCATGTTGATGAAGTGTTATATGTTCCGGGGCTCAAGAAGAATCTACTATCAGTTGCAACCCTTGAGGACAAGGGATATTGGGTGATCTTCAAGGACAGGAAGGCACTACTATGGGCTAAAGGTAGCCACTTAAGTGGAGGACTGTACTTCGTGTCGGGAGAGTCAGTTCAAGCATTGGCTCATGATGCGACTAGATCCAACGAGTTGTGGCAGAAAAGACTTGGACATCTTCGTCACAAATCTCTTCTAGATCTACAAAACATGGTATGTGGCATGCCGTCTATTTCTCTTAGTAAAAATGAAATTTGTAAGGGAAGCATGCTAGGTAAAAATATAAAGAAAGCATTTCCTAGTAGTGAAAACAGAGCTCAGGGCATCTTAGATTTGGTTCATTTTGATGTATGTGGTCCCATGTCATCTCTCTCACTCAGTGGTTGTTTGTATTATGTCATTTTTATTGATGATTACTCAAGAAAATGTTGGATATATTTCCTTAAAGCTAAAAGTGACACATTTGATAAATTCAAAGAGTATAAATCCTTTATTGAAAAGCGGACAGGGAAACAAATCAGAATCCTTAGAACAGACAATGGAGGAGAGTTTGAATCTCTCTAGTTTGAGGATTTCTGCAAGTCAGCAGGAATCACGAGACAATTGACCATGCCATATAACCCTCAACAAAATGGATTGCTGAGAGGAAAAACAAGACAATTTGTGAGGCAGCGAAAGCAATGATGTTTGACCAGGATCTTCCAGATTCTTTATGGGCAGAAGCTACCTTGGTTGCCGTGTATATTCATAATAGGTGTTCACGTTCTATCTTGAAGGACAAGCCTCCTGAAGAGATCTTCTCATGGATCAAACCTGGAGTAGGGAATCTAAGGATATTTGGGTGTCCTGTGTATATTAATGTCCCTAAGGAAAAGAGGACAAAGATGGAACCCTTCGACAAGAAAGGGTTTTTTGTGGAGTATAGTGAGAACTCCAAGGCTTACAGGATTTATGTACTAGGTCAGAGGCAAATGGAGGTAAGAAGATATGTGACTTTCCATGAGGAAGCTACATTTAATAAATCCAGAGAACTTCAACAGGAATCAGAAGTAGTTCAGCGAGCTTCACCCTCGTCTGAAAGTGAATATTCATATGATAAGAGGGAGGAACCTCATGAGGGGACAAGTAATGATCCCCTAGAACCTGCCGAAGTGTTAGAAAGAACTCTTGAAGAACCTCCAGCCAAAAGGAAGCCAAGGTGGCTTAAAGAAATAATGCAAGAAGCAGAAATGATAGTTGCTCCCAAAGGAACATTCAGGGAAAGGAAGATGGCTCATAGGTTTGGAGGCTCAAGATGAATTTTTTACCATAGATAATTGGATATGTTTCCTCAATGGAATAACAATTTCACGGTCTGAATCATTCTATAAAAAAATCTATTGCGAAAATGGTGAGATGACCTGAAAGAAACATACCTTAGAAAGCATCATCAAAAGAATTTATCCTTCCTTGAATTCCGGCCTTCTTTTCTTCACTTTCCTCAGAAATCCAGCTTAGATATCCTTTGGTTACCTCAGAAACCTATAGGTATTCAATATTCTCAAGTGTGTATTAAATGAGAGAGCTTGCCTCTTATTTATACTCTCCAAGTAGCTTCCTTAAAAACATCTTCTAGGTCACTTTGCCCACTTTCCTTATTTTAGAGTTAACCCACTTCTAATTTCTCCATTAAATTTATTATTGAATTAATTTATTTTGTATTCACTTTGAATTATAGTACACTCATTACTTCACTTTATTATTTACCTTTTAAAATCTCTTAAACCGTGCTTTGACTACTTTGACCTTTTGGGGCTTCTAGATGACATATCAGGGTCCTCCAACTTCGTAAGGACATAACTCTCAAACCATGAGGCGTTATGTGATGTTCCACATACCACCAGAAATGGAATTACATGTAATATCCATATAGATTAGTATTACCTAAAAATATATCAAAATTCATACCATTATCCATCAAACAAACTTGGGTCCATTACCCAAACCTGGGTTCTCCAACTTCTCATGGCCATAACTCTCTAACAGTGAGGAGTTATGTGACGTTCCACATACCACCAGAAATGGCATGACAAGCACTATCCATCTAGGATAGTGTCACTAACGAATTCACTGGTGTTCATCTCACTATTCCACAAATAAGCATGGGTTCTCTAACCATACTTTTAGGATAACTCAATCTGCAAAGCGTCTTCTTGTGAGGGCTTTCACCATAAGGGGACCAATTTGGAGTTCATCCATTTCTACTTATTATTAACCATGACAAGACAATAATGAGACATCTTTACATCAAACAATATTGGGTCCATTACCCAAACCTTGTGCTACGAGGATTTCTTCAAGGGTTGACATCAATGACAACCAACCTTAATCAACAATCTCCCCCTTTGGCATTGATGGAAACACTCTGATGCAATACTGAAATCATATCACTCATTCTCCCCCTGGAACCATGCCTTTGTTCTCTACATTTGATAAATCTCTCCCCCTTTTCCATCAATGGCAAAGGTATCTTTCCATCCGGGGTTGATACCCCTGACTGAACTGTCCTCTTATGGTGCTTCCTCGTGTAAATCTAAGACATATAAGATAAACATTAAAAAAACATTCATTTTGGAGTAGAAATAAATCCAAGTCTATGGAGAATATATTCAATGGATTCCCATGGAAGTGGTTTTGTGAAGATGTCTGCCACTTCTTCTTTTGTGCCCACATACTCAACTCTGATGTTCTTTTCTGCAACTTGCTCCCATAGAAAGTGATACTTTATTGGAATGTGCTTCGTCTTGGAGTGCATCACCGGGTTCTTCAAGATACTGAGGGAGCTTGTATTATCACAATAGATTGGAATGGGATCATCATACTCAACCTGTATATCTATCAGAGTTTGTTTCATCCAAAGAACCTATGTACAACATGATGTTGTTGCAATATACTCTGCCTCGGCTGTAGATAAAGATACCTATGATTGTTTCTTTCTTAGCCATGATACTAAACATTCACCCAAGTAGAATGCTGCTCCAATGGTGCTTCGTCGGTCATAAATACAACCTGCCCAATTTACATCTGTGTAGGCAATAAGTGATAGATCCTTTCCTTTTGGATACCATAATCCAAACTCTTATGTTCCTTTGAGATATATGAAAATCCTCTTCACTGCTAACACATGTGACTCCTTTGGTGCTGCTTGAAATTGTGCCACCTGTCCAACTTCCTACATTACATCTGGTCTGGATTTTGTCACATATAGTAGGCTGTCAATCATTGACCTATATTGCCTCTGATCTGTAGACTTCGAATCATCATCTTTGCTCAACTTGCAACTGGTTTGCATAGGACTGATAACTGGTTTGCAATCTTCCATTCCGAACCTCTTTAGCATTTCTTTGATATACTTGGTTTGAGAAATATAGATTCCTTGGTTGCTTTGACGTATCTGAAGTCCCAAAAAGAAGGATAGTTGTCCAAGTAGCGACATTTCAAATTCATTCTGCATATCTTTTGCAAATTTCTGGCTTAACCTATCATCATCACTACCAAAAATAATATCATCAACATCAATACCAATAATTTGATCTGAAGGATGATTCTTTTGTACTCGTTTGATAGGTGTCTTTGGAGATACTTGTTGAACTTGCTCTTCTGTTTCTTTTGGATTCTCTTCATCTTCCTCTTATACTTCATCTTCTTTGAAAAGTTGTTCCATTGATTTGTTTTCTTCTTCCTTTGATTCTGGTCTGCCTGTTTCATCAATTATTACATTGATGCTTTCCACAACTTTGTTCAATCTTAGATTGTAACACTTGTATGCTTTCCTTGTACTTGAGTAAGCAACAAGTAATCCTTTGTCCACACGAGAGTCAAACTTTCCCATTCTGCCATCTTCTCTTTTGATGTAGCATTTGCTTCCAAAAACTCTGAAGTGCTTCACATTTGCTGGTCTTCCTTTCCATAGATCGTAGGGAGTTTTATCAGTGTTGTTTATGAGCATTACTTTATTTTGAATGTGAACTGTTGTATGCACTGCCTGTTTCCAAAATATATATATCAATTTGGAATCCATTATCATTGTTCGAGCCATTTCCTGTACTGTCCTGTTCTTTCTTTCAACAACTCCATTCTGTTGAGGTGTCCTAGCAATAGAGATTTGCCTTTTTATTCCATGACTGCTGCAGTAGTCCATAAATTCCTTTGAAGTGAACTCTCCTCCATTATCAGATCTCAAGCATTTGATTCTTGAATCCTTCTCATTTTCAACCATTTCCTTGTAGATATTGAAGTTTTCAAAAGCTTCCAACTTGTTCTTGAGAAAAAAAACTGTAGTCATTCTTGTATAATCATCAACTAATAACACAAAGTATCTCTCACCTTTTAAGCCCTTTGTTGTAGTTGGTCCAACCAAATATGTATGCACAATTTCCAGTGGTCTTGTTGTTGAATATTCCTTTGATTTGAACCTAGTCTTTGTTTGCTTTCCTTTTTTACAATGCTTGCATAAAGTGTTGGTTGGTTTCGTGATTTGGGACATTTCTCTGACTGCTTCTCTTTTGCTAACTTTGA
>JASDQU010103545.1:162169-194102 GCA_032191745.1 Picea mariana | reverse complement strand
TAATCTTCCTTGTACATCTTCCTATCCCCTTTGATTGTTTCTGCATAGATTTTTGGATTTGTTTCTTGCTCTATTGTTTTGGAGATTGATCCCTTTTCTATCTGATTGTATCCAAGTCCAGACTTGTCAAGATGAGATTTTTGGCTGCTGATAATGTCATCCAGAACTTTTGAGCTATTCTGCATATTTTTCTTTTGAATATCCTTTCTTAGTGCGACAATCTCTGCTTCTAAGTTTCCAATGATCTTTTCCTTTTCTTCTAGTTGTTCTTTGAGTGCTTCTTCAATTCTTTTATCTTCTTCTATTTGAACCTTCAATCTTGTGATCATTTGTTCTAGTTCTCGAGTGTCCTTTTTCTTGTCTAGTTCTGCTTATAGTTTCTTGTTTTTCTTCTTTTCTCTTCCGATAACTTCTATGGCACACATTAATTCTTCACGATAGTCAACTTCTTCCTCTTCAATTTCGTCTTTGACTTCTTCATATTCTTCTTCGGAGTCTTCTTTGTCAGAATCTTTTACTGCCATGAATATAACTCTTCCTATCTCACTGTCACTGATTTCATCTTCATCTGATGATGATATGTCTTCTTTGATGCATAAGCTTTTCTTGAAATCTTTTTTTGTAGTTTTTTTGCCTTTATATGTGTGTTTGCCTTTTGAGTAACCTTCATCATTTCTCTTTTTATTATGAGGACATTTGTTACCAAAATGACCAATACCATCACAATTAAAACAAATTAAAGGAAGCTTACCTCTATACCTACCATTGGTTCCCTTGTTCAGTCTTTTGACGAAGTTGGCCACTTCTTCATCATCTTTCGAGATGTCGCTGCTGCTGCTATATTCTTCTTGTTCCTTTTTCATTTTCTTTGATCTTTTGGATGCTTTGAAGGCTGCTTCTTTTACATCCGGATTTTCCTGTTCAGTTCTCATTTCATATGCTGTGAAGATTCCATGCAGTTTGTCCATGCTTATTGAGTTAAGATCCGATCTTTCTTCTAGTGTTGATATCTTAGGGTTGAATCTCATAGGAAGAGATCTTAGTACCTTTTGAGCAATTACATATTCTTCAATTTCTTCTCCCAATCCTATGATTGCATTCACTGTTTCGTCAACTCTTATGAAGTAGGCTACAATATTCTCATCTTCCTTCATTTTTAGTTGTTCGAACTGACCTCTGTAAGTTTGAAGCTTTGTTGCTTTGAGTTTTGTATCTCCTTCATAAATATTTCGAAGCTTGTCTCAAATCTCTTTGGCGGATTTACAATGTGCAACTTTGGTGAATACTATTTCACTGAGACCATTCAAAAATGCATTTGTAGCTTTGGAATTATTTTGACCAAGTTTCACGTTGGTGGAACTGTTGGTACTGTGTATCCATCTACAATTGATTGCCAAATTTCAAACCCATGTGCTTGTATATATGTCTTCATCCTTATGCTCCAAAAAGCATACTTGTGTCCATCAAAGTGTGGTATTCCATTTTTATATGAGTTGGTACTCTTCATGATCTACCTTTCAATGGTTAAACTAATTTCTGAAGGAACCTGCTCTGATACCAATTGTTGGATTACTGAGAGGGGGGGTGAATAAGTAATAGCGTAATTATAATAATTTTTCTCCAAATAATCCAAGTGTTATATCAATGTATAATTATTATCCAATAATGAGCAATAAGAAATGAACAATCACACACATACACAATACACCAGTGTTTTACGTGGAAACCCCAATTGGGAGAAAACCACATAATGATTTATCTTATATGTCTTGAAGAATTACATTCATTGGAAGCACCAACTTCCTTTATTTTCCAGTTGCAACTGGAAAGAGGCTCCAACCCCCTAGTTTCTCAGGCTACAACCTGAGGGAAGCTCCAACTAGGAGGCTACAACCCCCTATGTTCCCCGGCTACAACCAGAAAGTAGCTACAACCACCTGTCCTTGCCCCATCCAACCACCCTGAAATAGAAGTAGAATGATGGAACCACTGTCACACTATCACTGTAAGATATACCACTGTAAACATTTACCAATAAACCTGAACCATGCATCAACCATGCATCAACCTGTACCTCAACCTGTACCATAAATAAAGTGCATCAACATGCACCAACCTGTACCAAACAATCTGTAATCAACCTGTACCAAGTATGTACCAATCATGTGTCAAGTACTCATCAACTATGACTCATCAATATGTACCAACATCATCAACTATACACCTCATGTATGTGCCAACTCATCAACTACTTGTCTCAACCATGTACCCAACTTGTACCTCAGCCAAAAGCCCTCATCAATTTCATCATCCAAATATGATTTGTAACACTGTAATAGACCTGGTGTATATGATAACATACTTGTAAAACTTCCTTAACTTTAACAACAAGAGACTAGCATTTTCATCAAACGTTTCTTTAGTCTCACAAGACTAGTTTTGGATTAGTCAACAACCCTAACTTGAAATAATCATAACTTTGCACCTGTAATGAATAAAGATCTGAAACTGATACACAATGTTCTTCAGTGTGTTTCTTACAATTCCTTTAGGTTTCACTACTTGGAAACTCTCAGAAAAGGATTTATGGAAAAAATGACACACCTTGATGAATTCTGGCTTATTCTAGAGAGCAACCTTGTAGAGTGTTCCCCGCACGGGATATTTTTTGAATTGATCTAAAACTATTACACAACATACTATAGAATTTAATATAACCAACACATTTGATCTTACTAAATTTGGATCTGTTATAAAGAAGTTATGATGTTTTTACTAGGGACTCCTGTTTTTGACTAGTTTCAGGACTAGCCACAAACCCTATTTTCCACAGAGTGTAACTCCAAAAATACAACTACCCATAAAATGAATTTTTTAACACAGATACTTGGATATGTTTCCTCAATGGAATAACAAGTTCATAGTCTGAATCATTCCAGAAATTTTTTTATTGCGAAAATGGTGAGATGACCTGGAAAAAACATACCTTAGAAAGCATCATCAAAAGAATTTATCCTTCCTTGAATTCCGGCCTTCATTTCTTCACTTTCCTCATAAATTCAGCTTAGATATCCTTTGGTTACCTCAAAAACCTATATATATTCAATATTCTCAAGTGTGTCTTAAATGAGAGAGCCTTGCCTCTTATTTATACTCTCCAAGTAGCTTCCTTAAAAACATCTTCTAGGTCACTTTGCCCACTTTTCTTATTTTAGGGTTAACCCACTTCTAATTTCTCCATTAAATTTATTATTGAATTAATTTATTTTGTATTCACTTTTAATTATAGTACACTCATTACTTCACTTTATTATTTACCTTTTAAAATATCTTAAACCACTTTGATTACTTTGACCTTTTGGGGCTTCTAGATGACATATGAGGGTCCTCCAACTTCGTAAGGCCATAAATCTCAAACCATGAGGCGTTATGTGACGTTCCACATACCACCATAAATGGAATGACATGTAATATCCGTATAGAATAGTATTACCTGAAAATATATCAAAACTCATACCATTATCCATCAAACAAACTTGGGTCCATTACCCAAACCTGGGTTCTCCAACTTCTCATGGCCATAACTCTCTAACCGTGAGGAGTTATGTGACATTACACATACCACCAGAAATGGCATGACAAGCACTATCCATCTAGAATAGTTTCACTAACAAATTCACTGGCGTTCATCTCATTATTCCACAAATAAGCATGGGTTCTCTAACCATACTTTTAGGATAACTCAATCCGCAAATCGTCTTCTTGTGAGGGATTTCACCATAAGGGGACCACTTTGGAGTTCATACATTTCTACTTATTATAAACCATGAAAAGACAATAACGAGTCATCTTTACATCAAACAATCTTGGGTCCATTACCCAACCTTTGTGCTACGAGGCTTTCTTCAAGGGTTGACATCAATGACAACCAACCTTAATCAACAACTTATCTACATAGTTATTGCTATTTGGTTATGATTTGGTATTTTTGAAGTGTATGAAGTTGGAATCAAAGTATTGAAGAAAATAAAAGAATTAATTTGCATAATAAATCAAGCTCATAATTTAACATTTTCGGTATCTTTTAGTTCAAGCACGAAAACCGTGGGCCCCAGTGGATGCGTGGTGCCATATCGTGAAGTCCAAAGATTGGACAATCCAGAAGAAATGGATTGTGATGGAATGGGAGGAAGAAAACCCAAAGTTCTGTTACACCAAATTAAGGTGACGCGATAACGTCACCGGGGTAACGTGGAAGTACGCGGACACTCACGGTTTGAGAGTTTTGGGTTGAGAAAAGGTGGAATCATCCGAAGTCCCGGAGCCTTGAAGCTCCAAATTCCCGAAAAGCCGAAGCCTGGAGTTCCATAGTGAGTATCAACCGTTGGATGCTAGGAGATGTGGAATGTTGATCCACCCTACTTCGTGAGTTCGCTAATTCGACACTCTGAGAGAATTGTTGTGATGTGCTTTGAAATCCGCCAAACCCGGAGCCCGAAGGTTTAGGGTTCCAGATAAGCACCCAAATCATAAGCACTGGGTCACAATTGTGGTCACATGCAAACCAAGGGCTGAAGAAAAGAGGTTAGCGCCGAATGGTGAATTTTTACAGAACATAACAAGGCTTAGAGATAGAATCGTGGGGATTATTGATCGACGTAGAGCCACCGAATATGGATTCTGATATTATTTATGTTGAATTAGATTGTTTAAGTTCCTATGGAAAATTATTAAAGACTGATAGCCTGACAAAAATCCGGTTGACTGCACATTTTTGCATAGTTAACAATTGACGGGCTGAACCGACTTGTTGCAAAGTGCAGAGAATGGAGGAGGCACAAGATGCTTATAGTTCGAAGGATGAAGTTAGAGGAATAGATATCCATTTGGGAGTTGAAGGAACGAACTCCAATGGGGATGGAGAAGAGATAGATAAAGAAGAGAACATGAAGAAAATCATTAAAAAGTTGCAGAAAGATGTACAAATTCACCACGAGGATAAAAAAAAGCTCATGAAAGCTAGGGAGCAACAGGGAGAATTCAACGTGAAGTTGATGCAAAGCCTGGAAAGAATAGAAAAAAAATTGGATAAGGAGAGTGGCTCAAGCAAATCAGGAAGTCTCAGAAGAACAAGAAGTATTATCCGGCGTTACCATCACTCCCCAAGGCATTCCAATAAGAGAGCACACAAAAACTCAAGTCCATCCCCTGTTAGGAAGCATAAGAGGTCTGGGGAAGATGAGATACGAGGGGAAATGAAAAAAATCAAACGTTTTATGAGGAGCACAAGAAGGATGAAGATGCAGAGACATGATTTTTGGGCATGATAAATTATTTTCAATTGCATAATTATTATTCTCATGCGGAAGGAAGAATTGCCATCTATCAACTTAAAGGGAAGGCATCCGTATGGTGGGATCAACTTGTGCAAGTACAACACGTTAGAGAGAATAATGTTACATGGAGGGAATTCAAGAGACATTTTGAAAGTAAGTACCTAACTAAGAAGTATTATGACAAGAAAATGAAAGAGTTCTTTGAACTCAAGATGGAAATTTTTTCCATTTATGAGTATGAAAGAAGATTCTTGGAGTTGTTGAAGTATGTTTCCTTGATCAAGGATGAGACAATTAAGATTCAAAGGTATTTGAGTGGGCTTCCATATTCCATCAGTGACAAGATCCAGTATGATGATCCTAAAACTATGGAAGAAACCATAAGGAGAGAAAAATGCTTATATGATTAGCAAAAAGAGAAGCCTACTTTCCAAAAATCTTGGGAAGAAAAGAAAAAGTTTAAGAGGGAACAAAGGCCGAAGGGAAACAAACCACCATTTTTCAAGAACAGTCCTCAAGGACAACTGGTTTTGAAAGAGCCCATGTTGGATGAAGTAGGTGGGAAAAGGCCAAAGCAGACACCTATGGAATGTTGGGGTTGTAAAGGAGATCATAGGTATAGAGATTGTCCTCACAGAAAGGACAAGATGAGAGTTGTTCACAATGTTCAACAAGCTGAAACAATGGAGGACATGGGTAGCAGAGTACCAAGAATCTATGCAGCCTTGGACAACAAGCAAGATGAGTTTCAATCACACATGATTGAAGTTGAAGGTATGATAACTAACCATGCCTTTATTATTTTAATAGACTCAGGAGCTAGTCATAGTTAGATATATCCTAAAGTTGTGGAAATATTATGCTTTCCGAGAAACAAGCATGAGAAATATTGGCTGGTACAGTTGGATACATGAGCTAAGAGGGAAGTTGTTGAGTCAGTTAAATCATGTCCAGTGGGCATGAATGGACTAAGTACCAAGACAGATCTAAATATCTTTCCTTTGGGATCATATGATTGCCTAATTGGTATGGACTGGTTGAACCAAAACCATGCCATTTTAGACTGCCATAACAAGGCATTCAATTGCTTGGATGAGGAAGGAAATCAGAGAGTAGTCCAAGGAATTCCTAGGGCAGTTGCTATTAGAGAAATTTCAGCAATGCAACTGAAGAAATGCTACAAAAAATTAGAGAAATTTCAGAAATGCAACTGAAGAAATGCTACAGAAAAGGCTATCAAGTATTTGCAGCTCATATGGAGGAAACATCTAAGGATAAGCTGCCAATTCTGGAGGACCATGCAGTCTTGGAATATTTTGAATATGTGTTCAAGGAGGTACCATGACTACCTCCAAAGAGAGATATTGATTTCTCTATAAATTTGACGCCTGGAGCAGCCCCAGTGTCAAAGATTCCCTACAGAATGAGTACACTAGAGCTAAAGGAACTGCAAATGCAGCTTGAAGAGCTTCTGAAGAAGGGGTATATCTACCCAAGTGTATCCCCTTGGGGTGCCCCAGTCTTGTTCGTAAAGAAGAAAGATGGAACAATGAGGTTGTGCATTGATTTCAGACAATTGAACAAACTGACTATAAAGAACAAGTATCCCTTACCAAGGATTGATGATCTCTTTGATCAATTGAAGGATGCAAAGATATTTTCAAAGATATATCTCAGGTCAAGTTACCATAAGGTAAGGATTAAAGAGGAAGACATCAACAAGACCGCCTTCAGAACAAGGTACGGTCATTATGAGTTCATAGTGGTGCCATTTGGGTTATCAAATGTACTCGATGTTTTTATGTGCTTAATGAATGACGTTTTCAGGGAATATTTGTACAAGTTTGTCATTGTCTTTCTGGATTACATCCTTGTATATTCCTAGTTGGAAGAAGAGCAAGAGCATCATTTGAGGATGGTGTTTCAAGTGCTAAGAGAGCATCAACTGCATGCCAAATTGAGCAAGTGCTCATTTTATCAAAACATAATTCACTATTTGGGGCATATCATATCGGAAGAAGGGATAGTCGTGGACCCTGAAAAGATTGAGGCCATTAAAGGGTGGACAACACCTAAAAATGTAACAGAATTTAGATCCTTCATGGGTCTAGCTGGCTACTATAGAAGGTTCATTGCAAGATTTTCGAGAATAGCTCACCCCATCACTTCCTTGCAAAGGAAGGGGAAGAAATTTCAATGGACCGAAGAATGTGAAAGAAGCTTCCAACAATTGAAGTAGTTGTTAACCAATGCTCCAATTCTGAAGATTGCAGATCTGAATGAAGATTTCCTGGTTTTCACAGACGTCTGTAAAGAAGGACTAGAAGGAGTCAACCATAATGGGTTTGTGATATGTTTTGAGTCCATAAAATTGAAGGAGCATGAAAGCCTCTATGCCACTCACGATTTGGAGTTGGTAGCCATTGTACACACTCTAAAGAAATGGAGACATTACCTCATGGGAAATAGGTTTGAGCTTAGAACAGACCATCATGGTCTCGAGTATTTGTTTGATCAGCCTACATTAAATTCCAGGCAGAGCATATGGTTGGAATTCCTCTATGAATATGACTTTGATATCAAGCACATCAAAGGAAAGGAGAACAAAGTGGTTGATGCACTCAATAGGAGAGTGCATGAATTGGATGCTACATCCATCAACTTGTATCAGACGAATCTTCAAGGAAGAATCTCTGAGGGTGCAAAAGTTGATTCATAGTACATAAAATTGGTAACAAAATGCGGCAGAAGGCTGAAGATTTCAAATTGGGAATTGATGGAATTCTCTTGTACAAAAACATAGTTTATGTACCCAACTCTTCTGAATTGAAGTGTATGATTATAAAAGAAATGCACAATGTACCTTATGTAGGACACCCAAGATATTAGAAAACAATTTCAGCAGTCAAAAACCAATATTATTGGCTAGGCATGAAGAAGGAAGTTGTTGAATTTATTGCCAAATGCTTGGAATGTCAAAAGGTAAAGGCTTAGCATAGACAACCAGTTGGTTTGCTATAGCCGTTAACCGTCCCTGAGTGGAAGTGGGAAGTGGTGAAAATGGATTTCATCATAGGATTTCCCAGAACAAGTAGGCAACATGATGCAATCATGGTAGTAGTGGACAAGATTACTAAAGCTGCCCATTTTATTCCATTGAAGACTACTCACAAGGAAACTAATGTTGTTGATATTTATATGAGGGAAGTATCCTGCTTGCATGGCATACCCAAGACAATTGTGTCTGAAAGAGACCCAAATTTTACCTCAAAGTTCTGGAGAGGACTATTCGAGGGGTTCGGAACGAACCTAAACTTCAACACAACCTATCACCCCGAGTCAAATGAAAAAACAGAAAGAGTAAACCAAGAGATAGAAGACATGATAAGAATGTATGTGATGGACAAACCATTTAAATGGGAAGATTATATCCACTTGGTAGAATTTGCCTACAACAATGGGTATCAAGCATCACTTAATATGAGCTCGTTTGAAGCACTTTATGGCAGAAATTGCAACGCCCCAATAAGCTCAGACAATCCAACAGATAGGGTAGTGGTTGGTCCAGAATTGCTCAAGGAAATGGAAGAGAAAATGCTGAAGATTAAACAGAATTTGAAGGCTTCCCAAGACAGACAGAAAAGTTATGTAGACAAAGGCATAAACCACCGAGAGTTTAAAGTGGGTGACCATGTTTTCCTGAAGGTTAAAGCCAACAAAAGTTCCCTGAAGCTAGGAAGCTGTTCCAAGTTGGCAACCAGATTTTGTGGACTGTTTGAAATCCTAGAAAGGATTGGACCAGTAGCTTATATGCTTGCATTACCTATATCCATGACTATTCATAATGTATTTCATGTATCATTGCTCAAGAAGTATATACTTGATGCTAATCATGTGATTGATTGGAATGTGATTCAGGTGGAACAAGAAGGCACTTTGCAAGTGCAACCTGTGTGCATACTGGACTAGAAGAGCAAGCAACTTCGAAATCGAGTCGTAAAGATTGTAAAGGTTCAGTGGACCTGGTATGGTCCTGAGGACACAACATGGGAGCATGAATATGCTATGCAAGCAGAGTACCCACATATTTTTGAAGATTTTGGAAATCTTGTTGTTGTTGTGTAAAGAGTTGCACTGAGGATAGTGCAAAAATAAAGGGAGGGGATTGTAACACCCCAAGAACGAGCCCCTGCTGAATTGTAATTATGCTTATAGGCTGGTGAGCCGAGTGGTTATAAGTTGAGAGACTTATGTGTTTATTAGGTTGGTGAGCTAGATGCTAAGGCCAAGGAGCCTGATTTTGTATATGTAAATACACACATATCATTAATAAAATTACACTGCTGCGTGTAGACCCTCCACGAAGAAAGAGTTATGGGGGACTAAGCTCCACTAGGTGGGGAAGGGGCTAAGTGTCTAGGAATATGGGCTAAGCTAGAGGGCTTACCTCTAAAGGAATAATATTATATTGTTATTTCCTAGAAGCTAAGGTTTTATATAACCATGTTGTCCTAAGTTCCTGGGGGAAAGGGGGGACAAGTGTTAAGTGGAACTCTTGCGGCTTCAGAGAGACATGTGTCAACTTGAGCGCATGTAGTTTTAGGAGGGAAAGCGAGATTGGGGGTTCTCTCACCATGATCATGAGTCTCACGATTCTCATGACTGTTACAGATCCTTCACCATTGCGTATGTACTCTCATGAGGTTAGACACCCCGAAAAAGAGCCACACTCCCCACTGATGCACACACGATTGTAACTTGCAGTTACTGGACATCGTCCTGTGTGTTTTTCTTGTGAAGATCGATGCATTTGTATTCACATGAGCCGTGATGTCTTAGTGTTTGGTTGTTTCCACTTTCGGTGTCCATACCCGTTTTCTATTGCTGTCGTCACCTGTGTTTTAGTTAAATGTTGTTGTTGTATTTCTTAGGAGATGAATTGAAGAATCAGGTTGCCAGGCCTGTGAGAAACTCTCCCAGGTGAGAGAGTTTGTTAGGAAGTGAGTTCTCCTGGAGGGAGTCCCGTAGCAGCTACAATACTCTGAGACTTCCGGTCCAGCCTGTTGCGGGAGCCCAAGGTAAGGGAGGTGTAGTAGCCAATGGAATTGTATTAGTGAAGGTGTATCCTCTTGGGGTGGAGCAAGCGTGTGGGGAATGAGGGTCTGTGGGTTGTGCACGCAAGTGGCTCTTGGGATAAAATATCCTTCTTGTTGTTCTGTGCAACTTCCTTGTTGTCCTTGCCAAGCTTAGAATTCCCTTGCCCGATGGAGTTTAGTCCCAGCTCGAGGGTGACCCACTGCTGAGTGTTATGAGCAACATAGTCTAAGGTTGGGAGGTTCGTGGACGGTCTGCATGCAGTTGGTGGTCACCTATTAAAAGATAAGTACCAATTCTATGTTTGTTTTATGTTGTGTATTTGTATTTGCATTATAATTAATGAGTAATGCATGTATATATATGTTGCATGTAGGTGTTAATGTTTCTTCCACATGAACATGTGTATGAGTAGGGTATTGTTGTATGTTTAATTGCATTAGATAGATATATACTTATATGTGTGAATACCATATGTTATCTCTATCTTCCAATTAAGTTTCTATGTGATTATTTTTGCAAATTTGCTCGGTGGCATGGCTTAGCCTGTTTTTTAAGGTCGAGAATGTCACAGAAATGGTATTAGAGCAGTAAAGGAAAAGAAAAGGTTGCTTCGGTAGTGTTACTCAGTCGGGGTCACCGGTTGGGGGACGTTACACATATAGCTTGCATACCTTGCACATTCTCTTCTGTAGCTGTAGGGAAGAGATGAAACTTAGAGAAACTCCCCGGTTTCTTCCTATTGTCACTCATCCCCATCCCTCATCATTGATCAAAGTCAAACGTTTCATCTTACAGTTGAGTATCGCCTCATGTGATTCCAATGAGTCCATATCGATCATGACATCATAAGATCCTAAGATCGTGATGTATAGGTTGGCCTTCGCAAAAGAATCTCCCAGGTTAAGGCTACAATCCGTAACCTTTCCTCCAACCTTCTGCTCGGCTCCCGAAGCCATTTCCATGTAGCGAAACTCATCCCGTTCGACTACCTTTACCTTAATTCTCTTTAGTGCTGCACCAAAAATAAATCTCTCTATAACACCTGGATCTATCAAAATACTAAAGGTCTGGTTAGCGATGGTACCTGACGTCTTGAGCACAGTAGACTGGTGCTCGGCCTAGCAGTTATTCACCGCTGCATGAATCTGATGGGCCTTTACCAAATCTCCTACTATAGTGTGTCCGGATAAACTGACTGCTCTGGCCCTCTCAATCGGGCAGTCATGCTGGTAATGTGGCTCTCCACATGTCCAACATTCAGTCTTCGGTCTAGTACTCCTGGTCTTCGAAGTAGAAGTTGATGGTACACCGGCCTGGAACTCTGGTCTGTTCTATTGAACATGCCTAAACTGCTGCTGCTGTGGATGATGATGATGTTGGTGTTGTGTTCCTTGGTAGGGAGTCCATTGTTGAGGCACCAGTCACCGTGGTGTCATGAACGTGGATCCTCTCGGAGTGCCTTGATACCCTGATGGATGTCTAACTGGTGTCTGATGTTGTTAAACACTGGATGTCTCATGTCATGTCGGTCTTGTAGGAGTCCTGCTCTAATCCCCGCTGATCAACTCTTCCTTAGCTATGAGGGCCTTCTGGACAACATTGTTCAACATCTGAGGAATTAATATCCTCACTTTCCCATGAATACTGATGTTAAGGCTGAACACAAACTTGTTGACCTTGAGCTTCTCGATGTTCATATCTGGAGCGTACCTAAGAAGCTCCCTAAATCATGCCTTGTACTTGGGAACCATATGACCTCCCTGTTGTAAGGCGTTGAACTCATTGAGCTGACACTCAATGAATTCCTCAGACAAACACCTCTCCCGGATTCGCTCCTTGAACAATTTCCATGACATGTCTTTGACGACCATGCTCAGTTGTGGCAGGAGCGTCTTCCACCATAGAAGAGCGCTCCCCTTCAAATGAAAGACCGCTAGGCAGACTTTCATGTTGGAGGTATAGTCGTGAAGTGCAAAGCACATTACCATGTTCTCCAACCATTCCTTGAAGGCTGTGCTGTTCGTGGCACCCAAGAACTCAGGAAACTTGAACTTCTCGAGTTCTCGGTGAATGTTACATGCACCAGCTGGGGCACGTGGTGGAATCTTAGGGGGTATCTACGCCCTAGCCTCATCTCTATCTAGACAACTAATCAGGGCCTCTGACATCCTCTGAAAGGACCTCATCAACCCAACCACACCCCCCACAACAATATGTTCCTGTCCAATGAATTTTTCTTCTCCTTGGGGGTTAGACCTCTCTGGCATGGATGCTAATGGAGTTGTCATGCCTCCTCCCCTAGCACCACGTCGTCTGCCTCCGTAGTGTCTTCTAACCATGATTACTTGCAAAGAGACAATTTGATTTAATAAGCGATAAAATTATCAATCAGGTGTTTAATACAATGGAATGCGTAATGATCCCAAGTCGTGGGGTTGAACCCCCTCTGATACCATGTGTAACGACTCCGTCGTTATGACAACAAGAACGACGTACAACATGTAATTTTTTTTTAAAGCATTAGGAAAATAACATCAACAATAAAATCATAGCAACACAACTCAACGACATCATAATGAATGAATTGCACGTGACACATCGTCGTAATCAATCACGTCGCAACCGATGCATCTACAATTTAGTAACGACATATAATCAACCATCATCATAAATGAATAACGACACAAGTAACAACATCACCCACTACTCATCATGGAAATAAATAACAACGCAATCAATGCGTCAACGAAGGATAGTGACACATAAACATAAATAGCATAATAGATTATCACATCATGAAGCTTGAAGCAAATTATGAACATTCAATCAATTAAAAAATATAAATGACTACCCACCCAACCTACCCTGCAAGGTTAGGACCTCCAAGACACATAAGAAATTCTCAAGCCTAGGTTCCAATTGATTTTAACCATTTAAGGTCTCAGGGATGGTGACTGTTCTGAGGAACAAGGAGGTGTCTACATCCCACTAACACAATCCATCCAAGCAACTAGCTAGATCAACAACATCAATGCTCATCCAAATCATCAATCCATCAATCCCAACATCAATTAATTAAGACTCAAGGGTAATCATTTGCATAACACCTCATAGACCATGATAAATCCAAGGCACAAAAACAAGTATCAGTTATATTTGTGGCACAAATCCCAATCACTTAATCATGTACTCATCAACCATTAAATGACGCAAGAGCAACAAGCGTTAACATAATCATATGTTGACATACTAATGTTGCAAGTAATCTAACCACACTAATTCAAGGCGCAAGAGAATCTAATTACTAAATCCATTATATGATGACATAAGAGAAGGTGCAAGGTAATAGACTTTATTTATTTGTTGCATAAGGAAATCTAATCACATACATAAAATCATACATCGCCTTGAGTTGAGGTGAAAGAGTATCATCAATTAATTTATTGCGCAAAAGATCTAAGGTCTAACAATCATTCACCACATCATAAATTCATTACGTGCAAGTAGTCTAATGTCTCTAATATTAGACTTTACATCATGGTTTCGTTGCGCGTGAGGGGTCTAGGGTCTAACATCATGCGTTGCAAAATAATTTTAGTGTGCTCAAGGAAATGATTTAATTATCTAATCATCCAACCAGTTTAAAATTGTGGTGCATGGATCTAAGAAATTGTTCCTTAATATCCACACGCAATCACTAACATCTAAGGGTGATATATCTAAACCTTAAAGGAAACAACATTAACAATAAACCTTAATGGAAACAACATTAAGGAAGGGAAATTGACCTTAATAAGGGAGTTAACATTAAAGAAGCCATTACACATCAATAAATTTTTATAGCGCAAGCAATACAATACTTAAATGGAACGTTTAAATAACCTGTAATTGCACCTTTGATAAACCTTCAAGTTGATCCTTAAATAGACGTTAGGTGGAACATTTAATAACCTTAAATGGAACCATCAATAAACAATGGGTTGGGAATTAAATACACCTTAAGTGGATCCTTCAAAAACATTTTAATTGTATGACATGACATAAACGAACTGATTATAAACTAAACTATCAAATCCCTTACCCCAACACCAGGCTAAATGGAAGGCTTAATCGTTGAGTCAAAATTGTGTGGGTTTCCTCTCCATGAAATGCAATGGAAACATAGTAAAAACACAGAGAGAAGGAGTCAAAATCGTGTGGGTTTCCTCCCCATGAAATGCAATGAAAAGACAGTTAAAACATAGAGAGAAGCAATCAAAATCGTGTGGGTTTCATCCCCATGAAATGCAATGGAAACATAGTCAAAACGCAAAGAGAAGGATTCAAAATCGTGTGGGCTTCTTCCTGGGCGTCCCTCAACAAACACAGAGGAGAAAATATGGAAGAAAACACTCATATAACGTTGGAATTCCTCCATCAATTTGTAGGGAAAACAATGCCAAAACTCAGAGATAAGAGGGCGAGTTCTTGTGGGTATTGTCCACCTAGAACGAAGGGAAAAGAAATATAATAACACAGAGAGAAAGCACAAGAATTTTCCAGACACTAAGTGAGCACAGGGCTGGGCGCATGACTCCCAAACGCATAGGTATCAAGGGTGAATTCATTGTGCAGAGACAGGAAAACACAAGGCAAGAAAAACTATTTTCTGAGTTGAAAGAGAACAAAAGATGCGGAGAAAAGAAGGAATACCTGCATGGAACTATTGGTAAAGTTTGTTTGGGTGTTCCTCCTTCCAAAATGCAAGGAAACTGTGAAGACAAATGATGGGAAGGGGCAAAGGGATAGAGGTTTAAGACGATCCATCTGGAGCTCCCCATGTTGGGTGTAACAAGCATTCAACAACTAAAACACAGAGGAAAAACATTAATCCCAATAAAGAGAGTTGAAGGTAACCACTTGGTGAGATTAAAGAACGAATGCGGTGTAAAATGAAAACAATATCAGAGATTTGAAAACAAAAACACAGAGTTTAGGATGTGAACACAAATCTATAGCTGGGAAAAAATGTACAGGAAACAAAAATAAAATGCAAAGAACCCATAAATTTTTATCCAACAACAATGGTGGTTTGGATAAAAGTTGTGGGCCTTTTAATCCTAGCACGAACGCAGAAGTTAGAAAACTTTTGAGAAAATCCATTAGAAAACGTTGAGGGTAAATGCATATCTCAATGATCTTGAAGGGAAAAACGCATGTTTTAAAATAAAAACACGGGCCTCTAATATCAGATCAACAGAAAAAGTGAATTCACACACATCCAGATCTAGAAAACCATTACAAATTCCATCAACGTATAAATCCACATACAATTTTTTTTAACTACTTTACCAATGCAAAATTTTAAACATGTATACTGTAACCGACGAATGGACTTGTTGATGATCTTCGACTGCTGGTGGTCCTCCTTGCTCCCTCTTTCTAATCGTCGAGACCTCACCGGTACCTCCCAGCCAACACTAGGGGTACTCTTCTTCCCCCTGAGCCCCCTGAGTTGCAACGAATCTATGCACACAAAACAAATGAAAAAGATAGCTCCCAGCTGAACTTACAAGTTCGAGCTACCACTCTCTATTCAAGCTAGGTATCCCAACTCCCACAAGAAAATCTTGTCAAAGAAATTCTGACAGCATAACCTTACGCATACCAGTCGTGATCCATTCCTCTTCTCTGCCATTACTTTTATAGATTTCTCTTAGTGACCACTTGCCAATTGCACACGAAATTCTTTTTATTAAAAATTAATTAGGAAATACTCTCCTCCTTACACTTGTCACCTTATCCCTTAGTTGCACCATAAATTCATTTATTTAATTTAGTTAAATGTAAGATTCCCTCACCCATCCTAAAAGCGCTCCAAAAAAAGTTCCTTGTTGTCCCTTTATTCCCTCAATTTCCTTTAATGACTGACGCCTTTCTTCAAACTTAGTTGAGTTTTATTTAGGAAAGTTCTCTAGACTAGATTCCTTTCTATGTTTCCACATTCCTTTTTGCACTCATTTCCCCTTTTTGTCTAAGTTCCAAATTAGCATGTCTTGCACATAAACAATAATTAATTCTTAGATAAATTATTTCTCTTTTAAATTCTTAACTTGATCTATCTTCATCCCCCCCTTTATTAATTGATTATTTAGTTTTTAGTCTTCTTAACCCATTTGGACCTAGGCTTAATTTTCAACTATGCTTATAATTTTTAAGGGAAATTTATAATTGATAAAATTTACTCATTTAAAATTTATTTTAAGGATGATCATGTCAAACAAAATATTGTTTTCTAGGCACCTAGGTTCATTGACTCGCCTATGTTAAAATTGCGACGTGCCCTTCAAGATGCACTATGTGCTCCAAGGGTGCCACTCTCTTTTATTCATGTTTTATTTATGCGATGTGCCCTTCAAGATGCACTAATTGCTCCAATGGTGCCACTCGCCTTTGTTTAGGTTTCATTTATGTGACATGCCCTTCAAGATGCACTACGTCCTTCAAGGGTGCCACTCGCCTTTCACTGATTTTGGTAGTTGTCCAACCCTTGGATTCAATACTCCATCAGGTGACCTTATGAGAGACTAAGGGCCTCTCAGGAATAATTACCCTACCTTATTGCACGCCCCTTAGAATCACCATGAGAGACTATCTCAGTCTGCCCTCACGACATCGTGGATCTCTTGAACTAGGTAATCGTTAACCTACAATTCGAGCCACGACGAGAGTGTTAGTAGGCTATGGCAGGGCTGATGCCACACCTCTCCCCCAATATCTGGTTGTTGTGCATGACCCCTTTACTCCTTATGTGAGTCTAATTAGCAAGCAATTTCCAGCCTGCATCCACCACGAAACAATGTCATTGATCCATAACAACATCATAATATACATGCTTATATGTCACATATGCTAAAATAGAAGTACCCAAACCACATATAGTCCACTCCTTGAATTGATCCAAATGCCAAGGAGGTCCATTGATGCCATTGACATCCTTAATCTGTCAACTGTCCTACACACTCAGGAAAAACCCGTCAATAACACCTATCTATACATAGATATCAGCTAACATAACATCATATCCACAACATCATCATCATAATCCATAAGCAAAATAGACAATCATATACTGAACCGGATCACTTGCACACAAGTGTCCTCAAAGAATAATTCATATCATGTGTGCACAAGAGAGGGATGTTACAACAGGGAAGGTTACCCCCCCTGCGGGGTTCGGGGGAAAGAAGGCCCCCGAAAGAAAAATTTCCTTGTAAATTTATATTATAATTTCATAATAAATATGGACCGTTCGTTATAAGGTTGCAAATCTGATGGTAGAAGTTATGTTAGGGTTTTTTCCCCTAGAAGACAACCCTCTTTTATGAGGGAAATGTATTGCGGCTATGTATTATTGCGAATATTGTATTTTGAGTGAGAATACTGTTAGAGAAAGAAGAGGAAGCTACAACAGGTGTGTTGTAGGTTGTATCCCTTCATTTGTTGGATAATAATAAAGGACGTAGCCCACACTGGGTGAACCACGTATATCTATGTCTCTATTGTATTGTGTATCTTCTGTGTTTTATTTCTGCATTTGTTTTTATTTTATTGCTCCGTGATCCTGCTTTTCTAACACAATATAGAATAATTGAGATAAATAATGTGTTGAAAATGGTTTTTTCTTATCCCAGCGCTAGAGCTCAATATTTTTACAAGTGTTTTCAAGACCATAATAAGTTTTCCAACCTCCAATGCATCTCTTCTCAAAACTATGGTCCCACTTCAAATGACAAATGAAATCAATGCATAAGTGTTTGTACTATTGAACCTATTAAAGGGTGTTATTGCCATAAAAAATTGGAGGATGATCTTTTTTGTTAAATTTAATTATCATAATATTGGTTTATCAATATTAATGGATTGATCATATTTTTTTATAGAATTACTAGAGAAATTTGCTATGCTTGTGAAGGTAGTCAATAGTTTTTACAAAACAACAATATCATTAACATATAAAAGGACAACAAATTTGACCATGTTAATGCACACATCCTCTTCCAAGCATTTCTCAATTTTATCAATATAGATGTCAATAAAGGGTGGGAGAAAGGGAACACCCTTGGTTAACACCAATATGACAATTAATGTTCACAGGCCACTCATTCTTATATTTCATCTTAAAAGAAAGTTTTTCGTAGAGCCTTGCCACAACACTACAAAGCTCAAGAGGGATACAAAGTTTTTCTAGTTTTTTCCAATGTTTTCTCTAAGTAGAATGTCAAAGCTTTAGATATTATTTTTTGTTTATATAATCTTAAACAATAACTCTAAGGATGACAAGGTGATCATTCATAGCATGTTGGTTCCTAAAGAATAACAATATCACTCTTTAAAATAACAATGTTAATAATTTACAAAGTAACATTTAATAAATTAAAAAATAACAATATCGAATATGAACATTTCACAAGATGCACTCTACAACTCAATATAGATGAGACATATTATGTATTGTAATGCTATAAAATGAAATAAAAATTTAGATCGAGAATGTAATTATGAAAAAACATAATAATTAAAAAGAGTATTAAAAAGTCAACCGTACTTAAAATAAATAATATAATATAATAATAAAATATTTAACATAACATTTATTTTAATTTAAATCTTTTAAATAAAATATATATATTTTAATATTTCTATTTTTATTCATATTTAATAAGTTTGATATTCAAATAAAGTTATCATAATAATTTTTTTTTAAATAATTAATTTTATTAATATTGATGATGATGATTAATGTCCACTGAGACCAATTGGTCTATTGAACCTTAAGAAGGTAAGAGATTACTTCAATTTCTTTAAAATTGTATTTCTATGTTCAAAAATCATTGAGAGAAGCATCCCAAGATCACCATAGTTTTGATGACTTAGGAGGTTATGAAGGTCGGTAATGTGAAAAATATTTTTAAATTGGTATCTAATGTGCGTATAGGTAGGGAAATCCAAGAGGAAGTGTTTTTCATCTTCTACCCGGTTAGTGTCACAAAGGTGACAAATTATCTCATCCCATGGTGTTTTGGGAGTTTTCCAACGCCCGGTTTCATTATGTAGCTCATGAGAGTTTGTTCTTATTTTAACGATGTTGATTTTCTTCTTTGCACTTTTTAAAACTGAGAGGTAATTTTGATCTTCTAAATTAGGGTTGACCACCTCTTTGTAGTATCTTAATTTCCTTTTATCCAGTAATTCTTTATCACACCACATATTCTCCTTAAATTTACAAGTGATAATATTTGTAATATTATCGATATTACGCATGACAGATTCTTCTTGTATTCCCCAATGATTTAGCCAAGATTTGGCATCTTTATGTCATCCTTGCTTGAGTCGTTGGTGGTTTTGAGTAGAGTTTGAAGAAATTTTGGGGAGTCTCTTGTCATCCATGTTGTTTATCGCGTTCGTGTATGCTAGGTATCTAATCATAGCAATGCTCTCAATGGGGGAAAGACTTGCTTCTATGAGGAGGATGGGATAGGGTGTATTGCCCTTAATTTTGAGATTATAAGTTATAAAATTCATTTGGATCTTCTCTATCTTTCTCCAAGATTCTCTAGATAAACTGCAGCCCCACACTTCACATCCATATAATATTACTAGAGTGACAAGAATGTGAAAGAGGAGTTTTTTTTTAATCCCAAAGCCAAAGGTTTGTTTATTTTCGAGCCCATAATAAGCTTTCCACCCTCCATTTATCCTTTTTTCAATGCTATAGTTCCAAGTGAGCTTGTGGTGGATATCGATTCTAAGATACTTGCATGAAGGCACTTCCTCCAAGCTATTGTTGTCATAAACAAAATTATCATAGGTGATCCTTTGGGATTTAATTATCATAACCTTTGTTTTGTCAGTGTTCACAAGCATGCCCATGATAGAGAAAAAGTCCTTAAGGGTTATTAGTTGCTTACCTAGGTCATAGTGACTCTTCACCATAAGAACAATATCATCAACATAAATAAGGATGATGACGATTATACTAGTGAGTCGAGCCAACACAAATTGCGTCCTCGAAACAATCTTCTAACTTATAGATATAGATGCCGAAAAGGGTAGGGGATAGGGGAAAACCTTGCTTGACTCCTATATTACAGTTAATTTGTTTCGACTAACCATTGTTGTTTCTAAACTTGGCAATAAATTTCTCGTATAGGTTTACTACAATAGTTGTTAACTCAAAAAAGAATTTAAGCTCTTCTAACCTATTCCAAAGGTTAGTCATAGGCACAATGTCAAAATCTTTTCTAAAATCAACAAAACAACAAAGGAGATCAATTTTATCATTATGACACTCCTCTGCAATGATCCTAAATATAACAAGGTGGTCCATACTTGAATGGTAGCCTCTAAACCCAACCTGGTCTCTAGCTCTTTTTCCATGGCTTTATAGCCATGTGTCGATCTTCTTTTCCAAAATATTTCCATATAGCTTAGCTAAAATGGGGCTAATCATAATGGTCCTATAATTAGAGGGATTGCTTTTATCCTCTCTTTTAAAAATAGCTACAATGAGGCTTTGAGTCCAAGGTTTTGGGAAGCCTTGCTGGATAGCTAAATTGAAGAGATTATGTATGTGAGGGATGAGGATAAGTCCTCCAATTTTTAATATTTCATTTTGGTAACCTTCGATGTCATTAGCTTTTCCTTTTGAGAGTTGCTTAACCCTAAATTTAATGTCTTGTATAGAAAACACTTCATCCTTTGTAGAGTTGTTTGGCATGTTGTCCATGACGTTAGGATATTCATACACATTTTTAAGGTAGAAATTCGAGTCCTTCAAGGGAATCTTATTATTTTCTTTAGTTTTACGAGTTAGAATTTTCCTCCAGAATTTCTTAGGATCTATATTAAATAGGTGCAAAAGATTCTCTTTCTTTATATATATATAGTCTTTTTCTTCCCATTTAATTAAATATTTGTATCTATTTATCTTATCACATTTTAAAAACACATTGGAAGCATCCCTAATGGATATTTTTAGCAATTTTACATTAATTATCGTACCAAGGGTTAGTTGTATTGTTTTTATTTTTATGTATCACCTCAATAGAGAAATTGTTAATTGAAGTAGAGAGGGTTGATGTAAAATTCTGATAGTCAACTTCAATATTGTTTTGATACGATATGAGTTTTAAAGCAATGCTTAAGTCTTTTAAGAAGAGATCGAATTTTTGTTTGTCAAAAAGTAAGTGCCTTTGGTTGTCAAAGTGCTCCTCTATAGATATTTTATGCATGGAAAAGTTAAGAGTTAGGGTTAGAGGTCTATGATCAAAGTCAAGTTCGTGGTCATCTAAAAGATCAAAGTTTATTGTTTGGTTGTATATGGGGATATTTGATATTACATAATCAAAAAAACTGCTACCCAACACATGGATACAAGTCATCCTGATAGAATTTGGCCACTTCTTTATACCATTGCAAATTATTAAATCTTGGGAACTATAGAGCTTGATTAACTCAATGCTAAACAAATTCTCGATCAGGTCTTCATAGTTTCTTTTGTAAGTGTTAGCTAATATGAGGTCCTCATTCATCCAAAAAGGATTAGGGTTGGATTCATTACTTAAAATAATAACTTGATTGGTTCTGGTTCTAGCATTAAGTCTCCTAACACGAGGATACTACCTTCATTTTCCATATTGTAGATATCTTGCTCTAAGATTTTGTAGGGACAATTCTTATCTAGATTTTTTTTTGTATAAAAACTAGAGTTAATAGGTATGCAATAACATATTTCTATATAAATATTCTTAGAGTTAATATCAGATATTTCCATCCAAATGTATTGATTGAGAGGATCTTTCTTATGAAGTCAGATGTGAGGAGAGATGTTCATTTTTATGTAACATGCTATGCATCTAATTCCTCTATTGGATGACTTCTTGTTCCATGTGGACCACAAAACAAATCCTTCAATATTAGGGCCTTACATTCTTCATGCTCCCAAGTTTCAACCAAGAGAATAATGTCAATGTCACTCGAGATCCACCTTAGTATAGGCCCTTTACTCCATGGAAAACCACGACAATTCCAAAAGAGGATCCAAAGTGTCCTGAATTGCTATTTATCATTGTCCTTTTGATCTCTATCCCTAATGATAGCTTTTCAGTTCCTAATTCTTGTCAATTTTCCTTCCTTTCTAGATTCCTTTTCCTTTTGAACCTCCTTCCTTAATTTAGCTTGATCTTTTGGAATGAGGTCTTCATTTATAAATATTCCAGACTCTTTTAAGCTCATAGTTTTACTAAGTATGTCATATTTATGGGCATTGGAGCTTACCATAACCCAAATCAACCTATCTTTATGTTCAATTGTTTTTTCCAACCTTTTTGCTTCTATAAGGCCAATTGTTTCAATTTGTGATTTATTTTTTGGTTCTTCCTTGACTATTGTAGGTGTTTCCTCATCTTTTTGTTCTTTTATATAAAAAATTATGAGATTCAAGGCTCTTTTGTTACGCTCATGGTGTAACTCTATGAGCTTATTCATTTCCTCTTTGACATATTTGATATTCAATTCGTGTTCCACACTATTTAGGACCACTTTGTTAATTAGTTTGTCTTCTATCTCTTTAATTTTTTGTCCCTAAGATTGGTATTTTCATCCACCTCTTCTTCCTTTATTAATTGTTTTTGTTCTTAATTGTTTTTTCCTATTTTTTATAATCTAGCCTCCATATTATGTAGATGAATTTAAAACCCTATTAATTTATTATCCATCTATCTTTAAATCTTAATAAATAAATATGTATAATTTAATATGAGATTCTCCACACAACTATACCATATACATTTTTCATATGTATAAGTCTCACCACGATACATACATGTTTTGAAAAATTACTTGCACACTTGGTAAATGGTTGGCAAATATTTATATTAAAATTTTCCTCTTGGAGGAATAAGACAATGTTTTCATTAAACGGGAGAAAAATTTATTTACAAGATATTCTCTATACGAGAGTTTCGAGTTGGGAAGTTCACGATTAGTTTTTTTTCAAAAGCAAACTTTTATATTCAAATTAGTTTATTGTATTTGATTTTCTTAAATTTGCATTATTGAAAAAGATGTCAAAGTTTTATATATAGACTAAATTAAGATATATATTTAAAGATGTGGGAATGGTGTAAGATGCCAAAGTTTTATATCTACAGATTACAGACAGTCAGTGCTTTTAGATTCAAATTTGTTTATTATCTTTGATTTTCTTAAATTTGCATTATTCAAAAAGATGTCAAAGTTTTATATATAGACTAAATTAAGATATATATTTAAATATGTGGGAATGGTGTAAGATGTCAAAGTTTTATATCTACAGATAGTCAGTACTTTGGATCACACTTTTTTTTGGGCTACTCTTTCGTAATAGTTTTTTTTTTTTTTGGCTACTCTTTGGATCACACTTTTTTTTGGGCTACTCTTTGGTAATAGTTCCATACTTGTTCTTTCACACTTATGTTGCTGAAAGAACATTGTTGGTGATAGACATATTTACAGTGATGTATCTTTGATATGAAAACTAAATTATATTTTAATATATCTCTTGTAATAGTTCCATACTTGTTCTTTCACATTTATGTTTGCTGAAAGACTATTGTTGGTGATAGACAGATTGACAGCGATGTATCTTTAATATGAGAACCAAATTAAATTTTAATATAATTGAGAAATTTTTCTGCTGGAAAAAAATACGGGTTTATAAATCAAAATTATATAACATAAGTTTTATAATACATACTCAACAAAGATGGAATATTTAATACATAATAAAATATGTGGTAATTAATTTTATAGTTTTTTATTAAAATCAATGATTTGAGAGCCATAGACTTATTATGTAGAATTCCTAAATATTTAAATTGTGAGATTGTTCAATTTTCAAATCGCATTATTTATTAGATAATCCAAATATTTATTTGAGTAGCTATATTTATAGATAGTTAATAATCATCTTTTTAAGTTTAAAATACATTGAATCAAGTTTCATGGTTTGAATAGTCAAAGTTAATTTGGAAAAATGAGCATGTAAAATGTCGTCTCTATTTTTTTGTCACACTCTATGTAAGGATTAGGTGCACCCCTTAAAATATGTATTTTCTTATGAAATTTTGTGGGAAGGTAGAGGACGGTGTCTTCTATAACATATCCAAATTTCAAACATTATATCCAAGAGATTAAAGCGAGATGAAAGCTCAACGATCCAAATACCAGACCCCTGTCAGTGTTGGAAAAAAACGTGGAATAAAATCAAAATCAAACTAAAATATTTTTGAGTGTGCAAGACTGCCAAATCCCCAGGGATGCTCCAACATCAGACTCCCCTAGCTAAAAATAAATGAGCATCTTTCTCACAAGGTTGTTGATAAATCAACAACTATCTTCTTCTTTCTTTTCTTTATTCTCCTCTTCCACACTCTTCTCCATTTTAATCTTCCCCTTTGACATCTGGTATTTATATTCATATTCTATTATCCCTTTTTACATCTAGTATTTATATTCATATTTTATTCTCCCTTTTCCCCTATACTTTTCAATTGTAGGCCACACATCATATCTAATGTTGGTACCATGCTTTGTCGTTTAAAAAGCACTTCCACTTATCTATTTGTAGTCAACTTTTCCTCTTTTTCGACATTTTCCTCATCCATTTTTGGCTTAATAAAAGGATTGTAGAGACATATCATGTAATTTGTTGTTTTATTTTAAATTTTCAAAAATTAACAAGTTGAAATGCTAAATAAATTGATTTTTAGTAAAAATTCAAGGAATAATTGTGTTCATGTAATTCATCATTCATCGAGATGGTTGCAGGTCAATTTGAAGGAAATGGGAACTTAGAATGTGATCCTTGTCTTCATTCCATGGTATGTGTCCTCTTGGATATGAGCCATAAACCCTCAGTTAATGCCTTGGTCAACTCGAGTATCTACAGGAAAATATTTAGCAACAAGAACACGTAGTGATCTTCAGACGTGATTTTTGGATTGGCGATGATGAATTTGGAAATTCTGGTACATGTGTTTTGTGTATAAAAAGCCCAATAAGGCCTTTATCATAAATATTTTCCAGATAATCCACGATTTGGGAGATATTGTTGTTTTTTCTAAAGATGAAATGCCTAGATTTTCTATTGTGCCTGTTTTCTCCAATTGAATGCCAAATCAAGGTTGAATCAACATATTTAGGATCTGATCAATTGCATCATTACTTCATGAGAGTATTATTAGGCTTAGTTGTTACATTCCACCTATATAAATAAGTTGGACTATGAAGCTTGAGGGGTATTCGAATTATGGAAGGAACTCTCTAAAACTTAGTTTGCAAAACAATTTAATGCTTAATACATGAGCTTTGGTTTTCTTTAGCTAGTGTTCTTTTTCTTCTATGCAAGAACTAATCCTAGAGGCCCCCCTTGCTTTGTTCCATGTCACTTTTGTGCATAAGCTTTGATATTTTCATCTTCTTTCTTTGATAATTTGTTTACTCTTTTGTTTATATGACAACACTCTAATTTATAGATTTTACTTTAGTTTCCACTTGCAATTTATAGATAATTTAAATGTTAGATAATTTATTTAGCCTTCTTCCAACCTTTAACTTCACAAAGTTGACAGAGTATTGTTGCAAAGAGCCAACAACCATTGTGGCACATTTCATTTTGCAACTTTTTTTTCTACTAGTGGAACTATGACAACCCAAGGTTGAAGGAATTAGAGCTCATTCAAGTTTTGTTAGTCTTTTCATTATGTATGTGTGTTAAAACATTCTTTCCAACCTTTAACTTCACAAAGTTGATGGAGTATCATTGCAAAGAGTCAACAACCATTATGGCACACTTCACTTTGCAACATGTTTTTCTACCAATAAAACTATGACAACCTAATGTTAAGGAATTAGTTCTTATTCAAGTTTTGTTAGTCTTTTCATTATGCATGTGTGTTAAAACAAAATTAGTTTTTCCATCAATTTCATTCACTTAACTTCATATTTTGTAAAATTACAATAAAAAGCCCAATTCCTTTTCTTTTAAATACTTTTAAATGATTTTTAAATATTTCATAAATTTAATATTTAATCTTACGTTTAAAATAATATTTAATTTTTTTTATGAAATATTCATGAGATTTTTTAAATGATTTTTAAATATTTCATAAATTTAATATTTAATTTTATGTTTAGATTTTTATGATTTTAATTTTTTTTTATGATGTAAATACTTACATTAATTTTTATTTTTTATTTAATAAAAAATTAAAAATAGCTATTTTATCAATGTAATTTATATTTATCTTTATTATTTAATACTTAATATAATATAAATGTTAAATATATGGATATGAAAATTATACATTATTTTTAAAAACTTTTTGTCTAAATTACAATTTTTAAATAAATTACAATTTTTTTTTGGTCTAAATTTTAACTTTTAAATAAATTACAAATTGTAGTATAACAAATTTATTTATTTAATCATATAAATTATTAAATTAAAGTTAATTAGGTGATATTAAATAGCTTTGAATTTTTTTTACTTAAAAGCCTAGAAGAATACTTGTATTCAAATTCAATTATACTCAGGAGTGGAATGGATAGAACTAATATGTCACAATTTTTATTTATGAAGACTTTTTAAGATTTCAATCTACACACACGACATTATTAATAGTTATCAACTCCTAAATGTGTTAAATTCTACTTCAACTTTTAAAAGCATGAAGTAACCATTGTCATTTCTATTTAGCTTTTAGACTATATATAACTCATACATTATTACAAATTTCAAGTGTTTTATATTTACTTTAGCTTTTAACTTTGGGTTACATACAAGTACTATAAAATATTTTTAAAACACAGATATAAGCATCTTTGTTGCTAATTTCACTTGTTTCAATAATTAAAGAATTTCTAATATCTTTTTATAAATAATTTATATTATTTATTATATCAATAATTTTTAAATTAATTATGTTTTAATGATGATGATGATGACAATTAACGTCCACTAAGATCTAATTGGTCTATTGGACCTTAAGAGGGTAAGTGATTACTTGTGATTCTTTAGAATTTTGTTTCTGTGCTCGAAAAACATTAAGAGAAGCTTTCCAAGATCACCATACTTTTGTTGAGTTAAGAGGTTAGGAAGGTTGGTAGTGTGACAATATTTTGAAAATGAGATCTAATATGGGTATAGGCTGGACAATCTAAGAGAAAGTGCTTTTCGTCTTCAACCTTCTTAGTGTCACAAAGGTGACACACTCTTTCATCCCATGGCGTTTTAGGAATTGACCAACGCCCAGTTTCACTATGAAGCTCATGAGAATTTGTTCTTATCTTAACAATACTTATTTTTTTCTTTACACTTGACAAAACAGATAAAAACCTATTTATTAATTTTTTTGTTATATAAACATTTAATTTTGTTATAATACAATTTATGTTGAATACTTAAAATAAAATACAAGGAAGCTTAATAAAAAATTAATAAACCAAAATCAATATGAATGAATAATAATGATAATAATATATACATATACGAAAGGATGATATTGATAATCATCATATTCTTTTGGTTGAACAAATTTTTCTCCAATTTTTTCTTATATCTATTTTGTAATACATCTTCTTTTGTATTTTATGATATTATATTTTTTTACAATGAATGATAATAATAATCATATATGAAAGGATAATCATCATATTCTTTTGGTTGAGCAAAATTTCCTCCAATTTATTGTATATCTATTTTGTAATACATCCTTCTCCTTTTGTATTTTATGATATTATATTTTTTTACAATAGTTTAAAGTATACTTTTGTTTGAACAAATTTTCTTTTAATTTATTGTATATCTATTTTGTAACACATCCCTCTTCTTTTTTGTTTTGTGATATCATATTTTTTACAATAGTTTAAAGTATATTTTTTTGGTTATTATGTATAGTTTTATTTGTTATTATTTAATGTTTTTTTTTTCGAAGAAAGCCAAGTAATGTTTGTTGCATTTGTGAATGAAATTTTTAATAAATCTTTATAAACTAGTTTATCTCACATTTAGAAAGATTTGAATTAAGTATTTATTCGTAAAAATTAGTTAAATATTAAAAAAAAAATTAAAAAACAACCAATTAATTTAATCTTTTAAAATAACTTACTAATTAATATGATCACTTATAAACATTAATAATTTATTAAATTAAATAATTTAATCTTTCTAATTAATATGATCACTTATAAACATTAATAATTTATTAAATTAAATAATTGTATCACTTAAAACAACCTACTAATTAATATTATCACTTATAAATAATAATGTTTTATTAAAATAAATAAACAAATCATTTATCATACAAGTGTTTATAATGTTTTATTAAAATAAATAAATATATCATTTATCATACAAGAATTGGAATTTACATAACTTTTTACTTCCATATTTAGATTTAGATTGAACGATTTTTAAGACTGTAAACGTTTTCATTCAAACATGTACATGTACAAAGTATATATCTTTGTTTTTTACAGGGCATTGACAACAAACACTCTATGGCGGGCTTTGATGAAGCCGAGATTGTGGCAAAGAGTGATCAAGGACAAATATATCCCACATGGAACTGTTTTGTCATCGTTGCGGTCTGTAGAAGCATTTTTATCCTTTGGTTATCATTTGTGGAAAAATATCCGAAACACTTTACCGGTTATTCTTCGTTGGATGGCCTGGAGACCGGGCTCGGGTCATTCAATTTCAGTTGGCCAAGATGCAATACTGGGGATGGGTCAGGACTCTTACTTATCGCAGGATTTGATTAATTTTCTTAATCAAAAGAACATCCACCTTTTATATCAAGCGAGTCGAGTATCAGACATAGGTTCATTGAGTCAAAGTTGGTATCACAATGTTGAGTTGGGTTTGGTAGCGGAACATGTTGAGGAATGGGATACCTACAGAAGGAATTTGATAGACTCTAGTATTAACTTAGTGGGCAGGCCAGATGAACTTTTATGGACAGAAGGGGATATGTCGGGTCAAATCACAGTAAAAAATGTTGATGAAGACCTCTCAAACAAACTATGGAAATATAAGATAGGGGGATGGAGAAGAAAATTGTGGACCTGGGACTGTCCTCTAAAGCTAAAGTTATTTTTTTGGCTATCAGTTGAAAACAAAATCTTAACATGGAAAAACTTGCAGAAAAGAGGGTGGAAAGGGCCTCGTATGTGCTATTTGTGTAGACACCAAAGGGAAACAACCAATCGTATTTTTGTCAATTGTGTTTTCACCATTACTGTGTGGGAAGAATTTAAAAAAGTGTTAAAGTTCAATCTTGGATGGAATGGCAACTCTTTGGTAGAATGCTTCCAAAATTGGGCTTCTCAAAACTCCAATTTACAAGATCTTCTTGCATTTATTTGCTGGAATATATGGCTGGACAAAAATAAATCACTCTTTGAGGACAAAATACCATCGGTGCAACAAATTGTCTACATTGTTTCAGGAGCTGTGGGATTGATGGGGAAAAACTCAAAAGTTTATAATCCTAGGATTTCCTCTACACTCCTTCCTGTGGATAAAACCCTTGCTTGGTTTGACGGGGTTGCTCAACAAAATGGTTCTCTCTGTGGTGCTGGAGGAGTATTAAAGATTGACGATCACTAAGAATATATATGGGCATTAAATTGTGGAAGGGGTACAAACTCTAGGGCTGAGCTCATGGGATCATGGACAACATTAACCCTTGCTACAAGACTTTCTATTTATGAGTTATTTGTCTTGGGGGATTCCAATATCGTCATTGACTAGCTCAATAGAAAGGGATCTATTCTGGTGGCCAATCTAGATGGTTGGAAGGAAAGAATCATTGATCTCATTCCTCTCTTCAGATCAATTACTTTTGCCCACATATATAGAGAAGAAAACAAGGAGGCTGATCTCCTGTCAAAAAAGGCTCTTCACCTTCGCCAAGGACAAATTTCATACAATCATTGTGTGGATGGACAAGAGGGCCCAACTCTCTTTCTAAATATGTACTAAGTTTTTAAGAATCTAGTTCAAAACTAGTATTTTGGGTTTGTTGAATGGATGTTTCTTCTCATTGATAGAGAGGACTTTGGCGAAGTATAATTTTTTTTGGTGGGATGGTTTCAATGATTCCCATGGTATGATGTTTTTATAGATAACTCCTCTTCTTGAGTATTAGAAGGAAGTCTTGGTCGGTTAAAGCACTGATATGTAAACAATTTATATTATTATTAATATAAAGTGAATTTTTCTTTGGAAAAAGGAAGACAATTATCGTGTTAAGAATTAAATATAATATTTTTTTTTTATTATGTATCATTATATTAAATTTTAATTAAAAAAAATGAATCTAAACTATATAACTATATGTAAAAATTTGATATCTACTTTTATATTTTATTTTTAAATACATAATATATTAAAATTTTGTTTTTTATAATTTATTTATAAAAACAATATTATTTTACCATTTATATTTATACAACTTTAACATATTAATTAATAAGTAAATTAATCATATAATTATTAATAAGTAAACTAATAATATAATTTATCTTTAGAAAAATTATACACTGATAACAACGTTGAGAAATAAATCAGTAATAATGAATAGAAAAAAAAGTCAAAACATAAACAACATGAATCCTATGCAAATTTGTAAGATGTTAGAGATAGAGAAGATTTGACAACATGAATCTTATGCAAGTTTGTAAGATGTTGAGATAGAGAAGATTTGACATGTTATATGTTATAGATTATAAAAAATTTCAACTAAATGATTAGGGATTGAATTACTCACTTATGAGGCTTTACTTTATGGGATGCAAATTTATAAGATGTTTAGAGATAGAAAAGATTTGACATGTTATAGATTACAAAAGTTTTCAACTAAATGATTAGGGATTGAATTACTCTTACTTATGAGGCTTTACTTTATGGATGTGTAGATTTTTGTATGTGTACTTAGTATTAATAAATTGTAATGGTTTGAATATAGAGCTTTAATGTTTTGGTGGTGGTTGTGTTATGTTATTTTGAAGTATAAATTTTTTTATTAAGAAAATATTAAAATAATATTAAAAAAATAAAAAATTAAACATTAATATGATATAAAATAATATAATTATTGTTTTTATTAAATAATGGTGGTTTTTTTATTAAGAAAAAATTAAAATAATATTAAAAAAAAAAAAGCCATTAATATTATATAAAATAATATAATTATTGTTTTTATTAAATAAATTAAAATAAAAAATATTAATATTGTGTAAAATATATTTTGAATGATCAATATTTGATTTTTTTTCTTTCATTTAAAAATATTTTAAAAGTGTAAAAGTGAATAATTAAATATATTTATAATTAAGTATAAAATGATGATGATGATGATGATGATGATGATGATGATGATGATGATGATGATGATGATGATGATGATGAT
>JASDQU010103545.1:145326-162091 GCA_032191745.1 Picea mariana | reverse complement strand
GACGACGACGACGACGACGATGATGACGACGACGACGTCGACGTCCACTAAGACCAAGATTGGTCTATCAGATCTTAAGAAATGTAAGATATTACTTGGACTTCTTTAAAATGTTATTTTGATGTTTGAAAAGCATTAAGAGAAGAGTTACAATATTACTTAGAAGGTTAGGAAGGTCGGTGTTGTGACAAATATTTTAAAATTGAGATCTAATTTGGGTATACACAGAGCACTCTAAAAGAAAGTGATTTTCATCTTCAACCCTTTAAGTGTCACAAAGGTGACATATTCTTTCATGCCATGGCATTTTGGGAATTGTTCAACATCCAATTTCACTATGCAAATCATAAGAATTAGTTCTTATTTTAGCAATATTGATTCTCTTCCTTACGCTAGTCAAAACAAAGAGATATTTTTTATCTTCAAGATGAGGGTTAACCACCTCCTTATAGTATCTTAATTTTTTGTTATCTTCTAATTCTTTATCGCACCAAAGGTTCTCCTTAAATTTATGTTTAATGATATTTTTAATATCATCGGTATTCTGCAAAATAATGTCTTCCTTTATCGCCCAATGATTTAGCCAAGACTTGACATCATTGTGCCATCCCCTCTTAAACCACTGATAATTTTGGCTCGATCTTGAAGCAATTTTGGGGAGTCTTAGGTCATCCATGCTGTTTATCTTGTTCTTGTACATTAAGTACCTAATCATAGTTGTCCTCTCAATGGGGGAAAGACTCACTTCTATGAGGCGGATAGGATCAAGTGTATTTCCTTTCATTTTGAGATTATAAGTGATAAAATTCTTTTGGATATGCTCTATCTTTTTCTAGGATTCTTGAGAGATACTAAATCCCCAAACTTCACATTCATATAGGATACCATGAGTCTCAAAGATGAGTTTTTTCTTATACCATAGCCAAAGATCCGTTAATTTACAATTATTTTCAAGCTCATAATAAGCTTTCCGCCCTCCATTTATCCCTTTCTCAAAGCTATAGTTCCAATTGAGCTTGTGACAAGACACTTGAACGATTGAAATTTATTTTTTTTAAATATTTGCAAGAAAAATATACTACACCCAACAAAATTAACTTAAATGCTCACAGATTGAGAAAAAAAAAACATGTCTGATTATTGCATTAACTTGAAATTGTTTTATATGTTGAAGCGGTGTTCCATTAATGTATACAATAATATGTTATATTTTTTTTCTTTTATTTCCTCAACAATATTTTGTGTATTCTTATTTTTAATAATTTTATTTTTATTTTTATTTTTCATGGTTGTTTTCCCTTGATGATGAGTGGAGTATCAATTTGAAATAGCTTTTTTCTTTTGGAGATGACAGCGAAAGGTTGGGTATTATAAAATTTTCATAATTGTCCACTGTGTATTATTGCAGATATTGATTTTTCATTTCACTGATCATAATGTTGTCTAAAAATAATATACATACACTTTTTATAAAATTAATTAAAATTACTAAAAAATAATTAAATTGAATACAAATTGTATCAAATGAAAGTAGATTCAATTCTAAAATGTTGGTATTATTTATGAAACTAGACTCATAGTGTTTTAAGGGGTCCACTCTTTCCAAAGTTGGAGTAAGCTAGGGAGAAGTTGCAGTTTTTTTTTATCAATGCCATAATTGCAGGTTTTCCGTCGAACTAATAGTTTGGCCAAAAGTTAGTTTGTTTTTAAACAATTTTTTTTTTTTTTTTTGGTAGAAAGTTAGATTTAACCAAAAGACAAACTTTCAGCTGAAAACATCTTTTTGACCGAAAAAGTGGAAAATACAAACATCCGTCGGCTAGAAAAAAAACAGGGGGCACACTGATTTGGCACATAAAGATATAAATACTTTCAGTCAAAATGCTACTAACACATTCGTGCAACAAGCTCACTCTACATTTTTCGCTATTTTTCATTTGTGGGGAGCAACATTTTTGTTATTTTTCACTTTTTTGGCACAACCTTTTCTTTACATTCTACAATTTCAAGTGTTTTTTGGGGCAACATATTCTAGATTGAATGTTTTCTTCCACATTTTTTTTGAAATTTGAGGTTTTCATTAGCAATTTCTTTCTATATGAAAGAGATTTTTTTTAAGATAAGTTTTCTTAAACATTTCCTTKTAAAGTCAATATTTTTTTCGAATAATTTTTGTCAAACGAAGGTTTTCTCCAACATTTTTTTCAAGATCAAAGGTTTGGATATCATTATTGGGTATTAAAAAATTGACAAAGATAGAAAGGTGAAATTGAATGTCTTTGAAATATAACYGATGCATTAAACTCTCTGGAAAATCTAGAAAAAAACATGTTAGTGTTGCACGTAGAATAATACAAACAACATTTGTTTCATCTAGCAATATAAAAGACTATTTGACACAACAAATGACAAAAGTGATGGGAACCTAAAAAAAACATTGTACAAACATAGAAAATTCCAATTGAAAATAGATGCAAATGATGAACTTGCTTGTGTTGACCTATATATAAGCTCACATCTTTTATTTTTAAATTCTTTTAACTTAGATTTTTTTCAATCCATAGCAGGTTCATAACCTTGCTCTTCAAGTTCCGCGTTATAAAAAATAAACTTATATTCTTCGCTGCATTCATTTTGCACCATGAATTAGCCATTTCTTAAATTCTCCCATAATGACAGGTTCACAGGTTGGTATCATCATTCTCATTCAAGTTCGCTCTTCTGTCGTCATCAGAATGCACCTTATTGTTTCACGACCCTCGTTTTGCAATTTATTTCGAATATTTTCAAAGTTTCTTAGCAGTTTTTAGAAGGATGTGGAAGCTTCCTAAGCCAACCATCACATTCAAAGGGGAGAAATCTAGATAATTCCTTAAGGAAAGAAATTTTGGACTTGATTTCTTGCGGGAATACCTTGAAGATATTGCCACAATTCTGGAAGATTTATCGAATATTCAGGTCAGTTCACTCAAAAATACTTTTAAAGAGATTGCATGGCTCTTTACCAGAGTCACAGGTCAGGAATCAACTGCAACAATTCCTTGGTTATCCCTTCACATTTTCTATTTTACAGTTCATGAGAGGGTAATATTTGACTAGGCGAAGATTATTTCCATGGAAATTTTCTCATAATTAGCAAACTTCAAGGAAATTAAAAGATTCTACATGTCTTCATATTTGATATTTTCCATCACTTTGTGATATTTTTAAAGGTCTGAGTATCGGAAGGAGGGTTGACTGTAATATTGATCTAGTTATACCCATGTGGTACCAAGCCCTTTGGAGACATAGGGTTACTTATCATTTTTATGAAGTCTATAATGAATTTGTTTCTATTTTCAAGAAACTTATATTTGGTCCAAAAATATCTAGATTATATCTGGAAGCATCAAAATTCCTAGATAAAAAGGGGAGTTATGAGAAATTGGAGCATTATACCGTGATATGAATACTTTTTCTCGTGAGAAACCTTTCTACATTCCTTATTATGTTTCAGATATAATGTTTGTCATAGAGGCCGAAAGACAATATAGATTATGGGTACATTTCTTCCATGACAAAAGGAAAAAGCAGTTTGTTCTAATGCCATGAAAAATTGGGCAAATTTTATTAAGAGGCATTTCCAAAATTGATGAATTCACAGTTCAATTGGATTGATACAACTTGAAATTTGCAGATGAAGTCAAAGGTTTTGACCGTAATCATTTTTTCATGGACCATATGATTTCTATTAGATACAATACTTTACTTTCAAATACATTTATGTTTGAAGAAGAAGGAGATAGTCAAGAACCACCATAACCAATTGGTGAAAGAAAAATGGAAGATATTGAAACTATTGTGAGTACTACAGATAAGCACAAACAGAGAGGAAAAGTTACAAATGAAAGAAATGCTCATTCTCCAAGTGTATCACAAAGAAGTAGCCTACCCAATCAAAGTTCTTAGCCATTAACACCACATCAAAATAAATATTCTACCAACAATTTCGATGGGGGTGACCAAAATCCTCCGAGAGGAAATTTGGAGAAATAACATTAACTTCGGGTCAAAAGAAAAAGGCAAGTTAATCAGCATGAGGAAGAAAATATTATACCTAAAGGAGAAGTTTCGTTTCAATATATGGACATGGACATTAACATTGAAGATATTGAGTTCCCGGATGACGAACAAAGACTCTAGGAAAGCAGGGAAGTTGCAGTTGAGATTGCAACTCGGGAACAAACCTTTTCAGAGGATGAATGTTTTATAGTACAAAATGCCCTGTTTGACAGAAGCTCTAAAAAATTAATTTTAGAGAAAATACATTCAAAGAATAAAAGAAAATCTAAATCATAATTTGATTTCAAAGGCGTACTCCCTTCCAGGATTGCTAGAATTCATAAAGCTACAAGCGATGCTCTAGAAGTATTGGCGGATGAGATGGAGGAAGAAAATATGATGCTCAAGGAGAGAATTAAGGAATTATAATATACCCTGATGCCACCTCCTATATTTTCTACCTCAATTTCATTGATCCAACCTGGGCAGAGCATTTGTAAAACCACATAACCGAGTTTGAAATTAAATGGAACATCGAGTTTACTTTCTGCAATTAGGTGCTACATCAGATAAAATATTAAAAAGAGAATGTATCTCATTTTAGAGACATGGGATTTAGCAAGTAGCTTTGTCTCCCTTGGTTGTAGAATTCAAAATTTCAGAAAATATTTACAAGTTGATTTAAAAAACGATGAAGGATTTTAAAAGGATGTAATTATTACATTTAGTTTGAAGGTTTCAAGCATGAGTGAGCTAAAAATAAAAGAAGAATATTTTCCCTCCCCTACCCGCATGAAATAATTGAAGGAGTGTTGGATGAAAATGATTAATACATTAAAAGAATTATTGGATGAACTGGATGTCTTAAGAGTAAAAAAGAGTGAAGTTTATTTCAAGATAATGGTACTAGACCTTGCAGGAAGTACCGGTGAAGTTCAAGATCCCAAATTCATTTCAAATAGTATTCTCTTGACAAGGAAACAATTTTAAGAACATGTAGAAATATTAAAAGGCATATCAACAAAAAAGTTCAACAGTATGACCAAGTACATGGAGCAAGAGATTGAAAGTTGGCGCATTGACTATGTAAATAAAAATAAAGATATTGAAATTACATTACAACAAATTTCAATTGATTATAGAGAATTAGAAAGTACAATGTTATACATAAAATTTAAACAAGAGGTAATCGTTGCTCATATGCATGACAAAATTGAAATTTGGTTAAAGGTTGCCTTAATCAAGATTACTAAAGACGATCAAAATGAAGCAGTTGGTACCGGTCAAGAAACAAATATAAGAGCAACAATGACCCAGAAATAAGCAGATATTCCATCATGGTAAGTGCAAATTGATCACATCCTTCTTGCTTCCGCTTTCAAAAATCATCTAGTTATATTTTGCCTATCCCAAAGAATAATCAATTTTTGATTGCTCTCTTCTTTTATCTTTTTCAGGGCTTGCATTGTTCTTTCCATGTTCTAACTTTGTTAATTCTCTTTTCTTATTTCATATCTTTATACAATGGTCAGTCGGAGCCAATCCCAGACCATCTTTGGACGAATGCCTTTTATTTTCTTAAGACTATTAAAAACTTGTTTTTGAGAAAATTCCAAAGAACTACTTGAGAGTTAATTTTAATTGTATCTTTGAATTTTGAGCGTTTGAGTATAAGATATTTGAAATTAACCTATCAAATCCTATTTTGATTTTAATGAAAAGACTCTTTTAAATTTCTCTGGTATGTGGCCCTTTCACCTTTCTTCCCTTGAATGTGATACAAAATATTTGAAACTGTGTTGGATGTGAGATTCATGTTATATTTCTTATAGTTATTTTCCTTGTATTATATTTCTGCAAATTTATTATTTTATGAGTGATTTCTTAGGAATTCTTGATCCATGTATATTCTATTTAGTACTTTTATTTATTCGAATGATAAATATTTGAAGTTTTCTTTTAGCAATTTCCCATTTTAATATTGTTGTGCCAAGAACTTCAAAGATAAATATTCAAAGAATTTAAAGAGGAGTACCACCTCTATAAAAATCAAGGGGGGTTTTGTATCCTCATGAGGTTGTTGTTTCGATCTTAACCGATTCAAATATCAACATTTTTGGTGACCATACTAGGGACCAAGAACAAAAAGTTGGTTTCAAACCATAATTATTTATGACTCAACCTCAACCTAACCAACCCCAGTTGCAAGTTGGATTAGGCGATCAAAAAATTGTTTTGCATCAATTATATGATTTGGTATTGACAACATCCCAAAGTTGTGAAGAGCTTGAAAGATCATGGGAGAATCTTGTTCATAGTGAGGAGGAAAGAGAAATTGAAAGAAGACAGAGAATATGGGATATAAATTGAAGTTGGAATAGTACAAATGACCAATAACGAGTAAAAGTTCCCCCATCAAATGAGAAAGTTCCCCCATCAAAAAATAAAAACATTCAATCATGGTTGATGGAGAAGAAGGTGTTGCATTATGTTGTCATTGATGTCAATTATTGTCATTATATCATTGATGTATTGATCGTTGGATCATGTGATCATAGATATAATTGAGGTCTGAGGAATAATTTCATGAGGTGTCACAGTGATGTGTTGGAATGGGTTATTGTTCCATATGGATTGATGTATAGATGGGTTGATTTAAAGGTTGATCATTGTTGTCTTATCATGGTTGATAGGAATTACCAAATGGATGAACTCCAAAGTGGTACCCTTATGGTGAAATCCCTCATGTGAAGACACTTTGTGAAGTCCAAATGGTTAAGTGGTCGAGTCATCCTCGCGGTGTGGTTAGGGAGCCCAAGTTTGTTTAAGGGATAATATTATGAATATCAATGAATTTGTCAGTGATACTATTCTAGATGGATAGTGTTTGTCATTCCATTTCCGATGATATGTGGAACGTCACATAACTCCTCATGGTTAGAGAGTTATGGCCATGTGAAGTTGGAGAACCCTCGTGTGTTGTCTAGAACCCCTAGAAGGTCAAAGAAGTCAAATTAGTCTAGAAGCTCCTAGAATAAAGTTGACTAGTCAAAGTGGTTAATCATGGGTTAAGTGGTTGCAACAAGAAAACAATTAAAAATAAATTAGTTGCAACTAGAAGTGGAGAAGTTACTATTTGTGGAGAAAGTAGTTATAAGTGGACAAAGTGGTTAGAAGTGGGTTAGCCCCAAAAATAAGGAAGTTGGTTGAAGTTGGTTAGATGATAAACCCTAGAGGAAGCTACTTAGAGAAGTATAAATAAGAGAGAAAGGATATTTTATGTGAGTGAATCTCTTGAGTATATTGAAGATCTATCTAGTGGAAGATTCATTGCAGGTACTCATGGACGCATCAGAAGTTATGTAAGTTTGAGGTTTGATAGCGAAAGTTTCAGAGGTTCAAAAAACCTTAGTTTTCTGAGGCATATGCGGGCTAACAGTGAAAAGGTAGCATACATACGAGGGATGACAGTGAAAAGGTAGCATACATACACGATATGTACATGAAAATGTAGCGTACATTTGAAAAAGGACATGAAAACTTGAGTGAGAGCTGCTGTGAGATTCCTGAAGTCTGAAGAAAGTTCTAGATCAACATTCTACAGGTTCATATCTACTACAAAGGTTCTGGTATGGGTAAACATTGTCTTGATTATTAGACTTGCTTATGGTATGGTGAATGCTTGAAGCATTCCTTGAATGGTTTTTGTGATGTTTGCATATGGTAGATGGTGGCTAGTTGGTTGAGTAGTTCAGTTATGTTCTGATTGTGAGATATCCATGATCTGTGATTGTGTATGCATGAGGAGAATGCATAGGTTGTTGGATGGTATATATATGTTTGTGATTGGTGATGGTATAAATTGAGCAATGACAGACATATTACAGTGACAGGCCACAAGTGGATGTGACAGAGGCAGAAAGGGTCTGAAGGGCCAGAAAGTTGAAGTTTTAGAAACCCTAGTTTTTGAAGGTGTATGCAGGATGACAAAAGGAAGGGCACATATATACACATGTTGTAGTATATAAAGGGAAGGTACATATGAATGTTTCACTATTGATAGGTCACATACCTATTCACAGATTTGGTTCTATTCACAAGTGTAACGTCCCCAACCACCAATAGGCCAAGCAACGCCACTACTCGTACACTTCACTTAGCTCTGATACCAATTTGTAATGTCCCCAACCACCAAAAGGTTGAGAATTGTCACAAAGGAACATACATATATATATATATATATATATATATATATATATATATATATATATATATATATATATATATATATAATGTGCCTTTCTAATGAATTTAAAACAAATAACATAGAATTACTGCTACCATACAGACTCAAATGGAATAGACGATAATTCCTACATGCAACGAAACACATGATAACGTTTCAAGAATCACAGACATGCATAACATACATAATTAAGCACGGAAATGATACTTATCTTTTATCTGGAGAAAAAAACTACCAACTCCGTGCAGACCTTCCACGAACCTCCCATACTTAGACCACACTGCTCATCACTCTCAACAGTGGGTCACCCCCGAGATGGGACTAAACTCCACCAGGCAAGGGATTCCTAGGCTAGGCAAGGTCGATAGGAAAGTCACACAGTTTAAGAGGAAGGATTATATCCTAGTATACACTTATGCCCACTGCCCATAGACTCTCATTACCCACATGCCTGTCCCACCCCAAGAGTATACACCTTCACTGTCACATAGTCCATTGGCTGCTCCACCTCCCTTACCTTGGGCTTAAACAATAGACCAGACCATAATTCTCAAAGATTTGTAGTAGCTACGAGACTCCCTCCAGGAGAACTCACTTCCTCAGCAAAATCTCTCACCTGGAGAGAGTTGCTCACAGGCCTGACAACCCACCTCTTCAACTGGGGGCTTGACAACCTGCCTCTTAAAAACACAATAGCTAAGTCAGGTAAGGTAAGGGACAACTCAGTAAATTACATAGGTGCACAATGGCCACAGTTTCAGCAATGGCGGAAATGGATGGTTGCATGCTTTCTCAGTGTGTGAGTGAACTCGTGAGGAGGGATGGGGTAGACTGGTCTAGCCTAACCAAGATGGTGAGAGCGTGAGAGAAAAAAAATTATGTGTGTGAACCTCCCTGCGTGCTTGCTCAGTGCGTGAGTCCCTCTTAAGTCTGCATGTGCTTGAGCCGACACCTGTCGCTCATGAAGCACATTCCTTTCCCTTTGGAATGTTGATTTTTCATAAGCTAGGTTAAGCATGAATTTTATTCCATTTTTTTATTTCACTTAACCATAAAAAATAATGTTGCAACAACCAAGATCACAAGAAGAAACACCATGCACAAGAACACAAGAAGTATCCTGGTAAACCCTTCTCAACAAGGGAAGAAAACCCATCCAAATCCTTTGCTATAATATTCAAGAGAAAGACCTTCACCACCAAGAAAGACTTAACACACAAGAGGGTGCTTAAGCCCTAGAAGACTAGTGCCCAAGAGAGGTGCAGACCTTTTACCAAGTAGATGTATTTGTTGTAATTTCCAAACACACAAGAAATATATGATTCCACAATGGGGAATCATCCCTTACTTATATTAGACTTGTCCAATCAACAAAGGCGTCTATTGGCTCAACATGGACGACCTCTCTAAGTCACTTTATTATTATTATTATTATTAACCATATTAATTAACTTTTACACTTATTATTAAACACATTAAGGTGGGGCTGACTTGTACCCTTTACATAACAATTAGGGTTATAGGTAGGTTTGACTCTTGAACAACATATAACAAAGGATCTGATACACCCACTAGTGCTCATCCACTATGGGCACATCCATAGGGATGTCATAGCTCTGGCTCACTTCATTACACAGAAGAACCAAATATACACACGTTCACATGTGCTCATCCACAGACACGTCCACTCTACAGATCTACTTTCCCACTGCCTCACACAGGAGAATCATATGGAGTTTTCTCACCAACTCTGCTGCTTAGAGGAGGCTAACACATCATATTCATTTCTTTTCACATGACGATGCACCCAACACTTTTGGATTTCACACGTTCACCTTGTGCTCAGCCACATGCACATCCAACTCATTAGATCGCCTTTCCCACTGTATAATCATATGGATTTCTTCTCACTCTCTGAATGGAGGAGGTCATCTCTATGTTCCTAGCTCCATCTCAGGTAGGAACCACATACCCTTCTTAAGGTATTTCTCTCAGGTTTATAAGCTGAGAGAAAGGCTTCACATAGCTGCAATGATCCATACCTCACATGTTTGTAAGATAGACAATGTCTCACATAGTTGCATTCATCAACACTCCCACTCATCTAGGGAGGCATTTTCCATCAGGCCAAGTCTCTCACGGAAATACTTGAAATTTGTCTTGGCAAGTGGTTTAGTGAAGACATCTGCAATTTGTTCACGAGTAGAAAGATATTTTACATGTATTGTCTTCCTCTACACCATGTCTCTGATATAGTGATACTTGATTTCAATGTGTTTCGATTTGTCATGAAACACTGGATTCTCGGAGAGCTTTACACAACTTTAGTTGTCACAATGAATAGTCATCGGATCCATCTCATGATCGAACAAGTATGTCAAAAGTTTGCGAAGCCATACAGCTTCACGAATTGCCACACTTAGTGCAATGTACTATGCCTATGCTGTACTTAAAGCCACAGAGCTTTGTTTTCTATTACACCAGGAAACCATGGTTGATACTAAGGTGAAGAAGAAACCTAAAGTTCTCTTTCTGTCCACTGCACTTCTTTCCCAATCTGCATTGGCATATCCTTCCAAGCTTAAGTCCACATTGGATGCATATCTCAGGCCATAACCAATTGTGCCTTGCAAGTATCTCAATACATGTTTTGTAGCTATCTAGTGTGTTTGTTTTGGTTGGATCATAAACTGGCTAAGCAAATTTACTGCATAGAAAATTTATGGTCTGGTGTTAACTAGATACATCAACGATCCAACAAGCTCTCAATATAAATGTGGATCTACGTCTCTTGAATCAGTGTCACTCATTTTCTTTAAATCCATTACTATTGGAGTAGGCATGGATTTTCAATCTGTCATTTTGAAATTCTTTAGTATCTCCATAGTATATTTTCCTTGACTTAGGAAAATCTCATCTTTTCTCTGCGATACTTCTAGTCCCAAGAAATAATGCATTAGGCCCAAATCCTTCATTTCAAATTTGGCATTCAAGGCTTGTTTGCATTCTGCAATGAGTCTTTCTGGACCAGTGAGGAAAAGGTCATCCACATATAAGACTAAGATCAGGAACTCATTCCATCAATGTGATAATACAAGTTTGGGTCAACTGTACTTTTTTTGAACCCCAAACTCATCAGAAATCCATCCATTTTCTCCTACCAAGGACGCGATGCTTGTTGATCTGAAAATAGTGGGTTGACTTGTTATGCTATGCAAGCACCCTCTATTCCATTTAAATAAAACTTTACAGGACCTTGCTCAATGTGTTAAAATATGTAAGATAGATTATGTGCCAAGTTTATGCATCTTCTTTTAAATGTTCATGTGTGAGGAAATTTTCCTTTAAATGGTTAAATATGTGTTTTAAATAAATACACATCAAACATAACTTGCAGCAAATAAACCACCAAACTCACAATAATAACAAGATTATAAAGGAGTTCACCCCTCTCTGGGCTACATCTCCTTGAGCCTCCATCAATGGAATTGGCTCTTTGGGATTAATTTGTCAAAGATTCTTTTACAAGCTACTGCTAAACTCCAATGGATTATCTAACTGTACCATTGGGTTCAGAATACATAAAAACCCCAAAAATGACTAATAGAACTTTGAAAACAAATCATGGCTCATCTGGGCATGACCTCTTCTACATGTGGCCTTGAGCTTGCCTGAGCTTCTTTGTGGAAAAAACACTTGTAAAAGTCCTCAAAAGCCTCTGAAACCTATCCCAATGTGTTTAGAGCATAACAATTAGCCAAAAATGACTATTCAGTCACAGAAAACAGACTTAGGCTCATCTGAGCATGACCTCAATCAATGAGGGCTTCAAGCTCCCTGGAGCTCTCTGAAACTTCAATGGTGAAAAACCTACAAAATAAGTCTTCAAATAGATTTGAAAATAGTGCCAATGGATTCAGAACATCCAAAAACCCCTAGCTAGGCTTTTTCGGCACCTCATTTGGCCAAAAAATGAAGAAGATAGGCCTACTTCCATTTTCCTCCTTCAAGCTTGTTGTCTCTGGTTCGCCAAAATGCACCTTTGTGCGTCCAACCTAGCACACGCTCTCAAACTTGTGCTAAAACCTAGCACCGGTGCATAACCATAAAATAGGAAAAACTGTAGGATGGTTAGGGCATGCCTAGCCCCTAACCGCCAAGACTGTGGTCATGTGGGTCACCATGTGACCTCGCGCAAATACAAAAAGGGTTGAGTTTTTAAAACCAATGTTTAAGCGCCAAGTGTTAAAAATGTGCGCACATATGGTGGCACCCGAAACTGAGGGCTAACTCCATTTGAAATAGGTGTGCATTCTCCATGTGACAAAGGGTCATATGGTCATATGTGTGCGACCGGGGGCTGGGGCTAAGCCCCAACCTGGACCCCCACGCCAACCATAAAACAAATCAAACTTAAATAAATTTGAAACCGTTCATATAACAAGGAACATAACGTGGTGCGTTGGCAGGGTGGAATTTGCAAAGGCTTTGCACGGTGGAGGAGGTTTGGGGTTCGATCCCCATGGACTCCATAATATTTTAAACAACAACCAAACCATTCCATAATAGGCTGCCACATGGCAGCCCACGACTGGGCCACGTGGCACCACCCTATTTGACCAATCAATGCCACGTGTCAAAAATGGATTTGTCCACATCTGTAAATAAATGAATGCCATGTCACCAACTGCCACCTTAGTGTATGGACATGCCACATCATCGTACGGCCTCTGCCACATCAGCATCCGTATGGATTGTACAGTCAGCACAATTTTTTTTGCTTGTTTAATGATTCGAACAGATCATGATATATCATTCATCCAATGTCCGTTTGAACCCAAACGAGTTGCGCTGGGTTCGTGACAATGAGGGCTACAGTCCCGTTCATTTTGAGGCAATTATTAGAACTTTGATTTTTGAGCAAAATTTTGATCCCTGGTCCAGATTTTGATCACGCCTTCCCACTGAAAGGCTTTTCGACCCACAAAAGCTTATGATTATCTGTCTGAGATTCAATACTCTTCTGCTTCCAAGTTCTATCAACTGATTCTACTTGAAAATTCTTTTTGACAATCACCTGAATAACTTGACATGCCTTGCACTGCAACTAGCTATGTCTCTCAACCACTGTTCTCTGGCTGCTGACCCATTGTTCTCCTTGTGCTTGGAAGACTTCCATCCTTCCCACTGAGAATCGAGTCCCTCTTGTGAACTCTTTGGCATCAAAACAATCCGCTCTAGAATGGCTGCAAAAACTTTCCTATGACATCTTGTCACAAACCAAGAAAACCATCAATCTTGAAAACAAATTTATACAAGACTGAAAATGATGCCAACAAAGTCTTTTTGCTCTTCAAGCAAACGGTCACATCTTGTACTTCCTTAAAGCACATGGATTTTTCCTACATCTTGGTGTACTCAAAATCAACTTACGAACCAACAAACACCATCGACTAAACATAAGTCGAAAAACATGATCGACACAACATAGTCTTCAAGACAATATCGACACAAGTCGAGACTCATTTGAAACATATCAACCTTCCCAATGACAAGTCGACATTCATGATACACAACCATGTTATAATCATGAGTCATTCATGATGAACTATCACCAAGTTCACTATTTACACACACACAAAAACACATGCCTTTGCATAGCTCTTCAACTCTCCTTCAAGTACAAACATAAGTACATAAACCCAAAACATGTGGGTACATAAGAGCTGAATATGAAAAAGATATATGACTGTAACAAGTGAACATCATACCCCTCTTTTACATCCTCCTAGCGAGGTTGTGCAACAACAAGAGTGCCTTCAAATAAATTGCATTCACATGCAACTTGCATCATACAAGTTGTGATAAACTGCTGCAACTTGTCATACTCTCAACATAAATGCATACATAAGGCTGAAATGTGCATCTACAACAGAAAAATGCAAGCCTTACTTGCTCAAGAAATCTAACCATTTCTTACCAAGCCAACTCAACGGTGACTTTTTCTGCTGAAAATCGTCCTCTTGTGAATCATCTTGACACACATCGATGATGGAATCTCCTCTTCCATTCTTGCCAATCTCTTTATCCATCTGCTTCTTGTGTTGTGGATGAGTGGTTGGATGCAATGTCCAACATTGGTCAATGAGATGACCCCTCTTCTAACAATGAGTGCAAATCTTTTGCATCCTCTTTTCAAGTTGTCTTTGCTTGGAAAGTTTCTTGAAAGTGGTTAATCTTTTCCAACATTTTGAAATATGATGGTTATATAAACCACAATATGTACATGGATTTTTTCTTCCATTTTTACATGCAAATTTATCATGCTTAACATAATCAAAAGCAACTGAATGATAAGCAGAATTATACCTTGAACATTCACCTTTCTCGCCTCTTTGAGGAGGTGAATTTGAAGAGTTACAAGCTCTCCTTTGAAGACCAACAAATCTGTTCTTGTCCTCATTGCTGTCACAACTCTCTCGTTTCACACATTTGCATTCATCTTGAACACAATATTTGCATGCTTGAGGGATTGAAATTGAAACAAAAGTTCTTGCCAAGACTCAGGTGTGTATTGGAGGTCTAGGGTTCGATCCCCACGGACCCCATAAACTTTTAAACAAGCAACCAATACCAAACAAATGGGGTGCCATGTGGCAGCCCATGTTTGGGCCACGTGGCACCAAACCATTGGACAAAAATTGAAGAAGATAGGCCTACTGCCATTTTCCTCCTTCAATCTTGTTGTCTTTGGTTCGCCAAAATGCACCTCTATGCGTCCAACCTAGCACATGCTCTCAAACTCATGCTAAAACCTAGCACCGATGCATAATCGTAAAATGGGTGAAACTGTAGGATGGTTAGGGCGCGCCTAGCCCCTAACCACCAAGACTGTGGTCATGTGGGTCACCATGTGACCTCGCGCAAATACAAAAAGGGCTGAGTTTTTAAAACCAATGTTTAAGCGCCAAGTGTTAAAAACGCGCACACATATGGTCATATGGTGGCACCTGAAACCGAGGGCTAACTCCATTTGAAATAGGTGCGCATTCTCCGTGTGAAAAAGGGTCATATGGTCATATGTGTGCGACCGGGGGTTGGGGCTAAGCCCCAGCCCAGACCCCCATGCCAACCATAAAACAAATCAAACTTAAATAAATTTGAAACTGTTCATATAACAAGGAACATAACGTGGTGCGTTGGCAGGGTGGAATTTGCAAAGGCTTTGCACGGTGGAGGAGGTCTGGGGTTCGATCCCCACGGACTCCATAATATTTTTAAACAACAACCAAACCATTCCATAATAGGGTGCCATGTGGCAGCCCACGACTGGGCCACGTGGCACCACCCTATTTGACCAATCAATGCCACGTGTCAAAAATTGATTCGTCCACATCTGCTAATAAATGAATGCCACGTCACCAACTACCACCTCAGCATACAGATGTGCCATGTCATCGTATCCAAAAATATTTCTGTTGCTATTTCGTATATCATTTCTGTGTATTGTGAAGATTATGCTGGATATTTTATTGTCTTTCTGTCATTTCTAACATTTCATCTCTGTTTTTCATATTTTATATATCTGGTATCTTGCAAGTGGTATCAGAGCACTTTCCTTGGCATAAATTGTGGGTATTTTTTTTTAGGGTAGAGACGTATTCCGACGTCTTTAAGCCACAAAGATCTGTCGTTACGCGCATAAACCCGCGGTTGAGGGATTCATACACGCAGGAAAAACAAGTGGTTCTTAAGCGCACATCTGTTGGCCACCCTTGTAACCCATGTTGGTACCCCTTCGAGTGGTAGTGCATCAGATAGCACCTGTGTATGGATCGGCCTAGATTTCCTGAAGCCCTCTTTAGATAAACCTATCGGCCGCCGGACTGCTATAGTGTCACTGAGAACAACACTCGGGAAGATACTCTCTAGTACCTGGTTAGTCGGGTAGTACGGCTAAGGGTACGGTCTATCCTCCTTAGTTAGTGCCCTAAGATATTGGGTCGAGTACTACTGTTGGACCCCGCACGTATATCAGAGAGCTATAGCACAGGGCAAACCCTTGTTTGTAGAACCCTTGAATACCTAACCCTTGGGGAACATAAACAACAACATAAACAAATTAAACCAACGAGATCTATTGACGCGCATCTGTGTTTGCGTTGCTAAGTAAATACTCTCTGGTTCAGAATTTGGGGATTTCAGCACTGCAACATTCTTCAGACCAAAGTCTAGACCATTATTTGAGACCTATTCCATTAGACTCATCTCTTCCCCCTTGTCACATTCATCCATATCATTTTTCGGCAAAAAATTTCTGACCCTGCCCGCTCCCATTTTTTCACCATTATTTGAGACCTATTCCATTAGACTCATCTCTTCCCCCTTGTCACATTCATCCATATCATTTTTCGGCAAAAAATTTTTGACCCCGCCCGCTCCCATTTTTTCACCATTATTTGAGACCTATTCCATTAG
>JASDQU010103545.1:115260-143619 GCA_032191745.1 Picea mariana | reverse complement strand
TTTTTTCTCTTTCCTTCATTATACCTGATTGGCTCCAAGCTGTGCGCCAGGAATGGCTTCAAGATCCCAAAAGTTTGCATATGATCCAGCAACTGCAGAACAAGGCTCCGACTCCCCTAGGATACTCTTGGCTCTAGGATGAGCTTCGATATAAAGGTCGCTTGTATTTAAGTAAACAATCCAAGCTCAAATCCATGGTGCTTTCTGAGCTTCATACTACACCCATAGCCGAGCACTCAGGGTTCACCAAAACATATGACTGAGTCAAACGCTCTTTTTTCTGGGAGGGTATGAAATAGGACATCCGTAAGTTTGTCGCTGAATGTGAGGTGTGTCAACGCAACAAGGGAGAAACAATCAAATCCCTAGGCACCCTCCAACCGCTTCCGATTCCCCCTGCTATTTGGAAGGATATCTCTATGGACTTTATTACAGGCCTACCTAAATCGAGGAATAAATCAGTCATAATGGTGGTGGTGGATCGCCTCTCCAAGTATGCTCATTTCTGTGCTCTTTCCCACCCATTTACTGCATCCACGATGGCTCAAATTTTCATGGACCAGGTATTCAAGCTACATGGCATGCCGCACTCTATTGTTTCTGATCGAGACCCAACTTTCACAAGAAATTTTTGGCAAGAATTTTTTAAGCTACAAGGCACACACTTGCATCTCAACTCAGCTTATCATCCCCAAACAGATGGTCAAACGGAAGTTGTCAACAAGTGTTTGGAAACATATCTGAGGTGCTTTGCCTCTGAAAAACAACACCAGTGGGTTCAACGGTTACCCCTCGCCGAATGGTGGTACAACACTACATACCATATAGCCACTCGCATGACTCCCTTTGAAGCAGTATATGGACAGAAGCCACCTTCAGTTCTCTCATACTTACTAGGTACTTCAAAGGTCTAGGCGGTTGACCAAACACTTACCGTTCGAGAGGACATCCTTTGTACCCTTAAAGAGAACTTGGTCATGGAACATAATAGAATGAAGAAGCAAGCAGATCAAGGTCACTCTGAACGTCAATTTGCAGAAGGGGATCAGGTGTTTCTGAGACTGCAACCATATAAGCAAACTTCCCTCAAGGCTGAGCATTATCAGAATCTAGCACCCAAATTCTATGGCCCTTACACAGTTCTCAAGTGTGTGGGACAAGTCGCATATCAGTTAGCTCTGCCCAGTCAGTCGAAGCTACACCCTATTTTTCATGTTTCATGCTTGAATAAGGTGATTGGAACCAGGTGCCAAATTCAAACCAACCTTCCAGAGTTAGCTGAAGAAGGCTCCATTTGGCTACAGCCAGAAGCAGTTTTGGACCAGCGTGAGCGTCGCCTGCGTCAAAGAACCATCAAGGAAGTGTTAGTATAGTGGAAAGGCATGACTCCAGCAGATGCCACTTGGGAACCAGCTACCATTCTGCAGCAATTTCCACATCTCAAGCCTTGAGGACAAGGTTGTTTTTAAGGGGGCAGACATGTTAAGGTCCTAACCCGCACATAGGTAGATCAATGTATTCAAATGTAATAAAGGTCAATATTAATAAGGCCTTTCAATAAAATAGAATAAGGCGGATGTAAGAATACCTAATAGAAGCTTCCGCTTCTAGAAGGATCTTCCTCTAGATGCTTCTCTTAATAAACATATTTAGTATAAATAAGAGGCGAGGGTATGAGAACCCTAGCTTKKAGATTATTGTAACAGAGCGCTGCTCTACTGGAGGTTGCCCCCTCGAAGAGGCATGTGAACATTGCTATCTGAATCAAAGTGTTATTTMTGTTGCTATTTCGTATATCATTTCTGTGTATTGTGAAGATTATGCTGGATATTTTACTGTCTTTCTGTCATTTCTAGCATTTCATCTCTGTTCTACATATTTTATATATCTGGTATCTTGCATGCTACAACTGGAGTGGGTTTGGCCACAAATCCCAAGATTTCTGGAACACAAGAAGAAATTCCATGAAGCGTGTTTCATATAGCATGACAAGAAGAACACATGAAACTAGGAAGGAAGACAAGATTGAAAAGATGGAATCTCGGAGCTCAAGTTCTAATAAGCTAGGGCACCTTCAGAAGTGGATGAAGAAGATTGAACAGCCAAAACAGAATGGCAACCATAAGGCAAGCTCAAGCTTGACATGTTCTATAGCATATGCGGGCTTCGGTGGAAGAAGTCACGTACATACACGAGGTGACCTATAGAAAGGTAGTGTACATACGTGAGTTGTCTGTGTAACAGGTCGTGTACCTGTGGTAAAATCCTTAAGAAAAAGGTTATGTAGATGAGTTGCAACATGATTTGATGATATAACTCTGTTTTGAAGGGTTTGACATGGTTTTTTGTAGGTTTTCATGATTATATTATTGCATATATGTTTAATGTATGTATGGTGATGACATATGGTTGAGTATTGAAGCATATGTTTGATGCCTATCTTGGATGCATGATACTAACTCTAGAGTATGTATTGAGGCATTTTCTGTTGAGGAACAATGTTGGTTATGATAGTGAAGTTATGGAACTTTGGTTATGAGATATATCATGATGATATGATGCTAGATAGCGATATCATTGATCTATTGAGGCAAACTTTTGGTACATGTTTAGAGATACTATTGATTTCTTAGTGTTGTAGTGAAAGGTTTTTGAGGCAGATATGTCATGGTACATGGCTGGTACATATGCGATCTCCATTGATGTATCGTTAGAGGAATATTTTTTGGATGTCCCTGTGCATGCATTTGGGATGTGGTTGAGCTACATATTGGGAAATGTAGTTGATGAGTTGATGAGGTGGTTAGTCATAGCTTGATATACAATTGATGCATGATTTGTACATACTTGGTACATTGGTTAAGGCATTTGCTAGTAATATGATTGGCACATGGTTTATGGTTGATATGACATACATGTATGGGAGCACATCTTGTTAATGGTACATCTTGTTGAGGTTTGGTGCATGGTTGATGCACTTGTTTATGGTATATGATTGTGGGTGATAGTACTTGCAGGTTAAAGTACATCTTTGGTATTACTTGTTTAACATATACTTTGGTACATGATGCATGGGATAGTTGAGACACTTGTTGATGCTTGATGGTTGAGATACATATCTTGACACATGGTTTGTGGCACTTGGTTTATGATAGAGGCATATCATATGTGATATGACACTTGTTTGTGGCATATGTTTGGCATGTTGACGATTTTATCGGTACATTGATAGAGGAACTTGTTGGATCCTGATATATGCTTGGTACACTTTTAGGCACATTTTCTTGACATATATACTTTAGTGATTAGATCTTATTGTATGATGTTGATGTGCATGGTTGGCACATGGTATGGCACATGATGTACATGGTTGATGTTTTGTTCATGATTCACTATTGACATATCTTTCTGCTTCACGATGTATTTTTATGGCACGAGTCTGATGCATGGATAGGTCCAAGGATCGTCATGGGAAGAGTAGATCATTCTTGAGAATTTGATCTATGTTCTGGTTGAGCAGTAGCATTTTGCGGCAAAATCATATTGCAATTGTAGCATATTGTTCATATTGTAGAGAAGATAGGGAGAGACATAGCCACATGGGGATTTATTCTTCTTCCCATGATTCGAGGAGGAGAGATTCATCAGATACAGGTAAGAGAGTTAGATGCTTGGAGAGAGAGCACATATGCATGTTTCTAAGGGGGATGATGGTCACATGGGGAGCATGAGCGATATGTCTTCAACACTACATCAGAGTGATATCTCTTGTTCAAAAGGGGAGATATTATTCATAGGAATCTCAAAGACATTCAGACAAGTGGAGCATCCCCAAGGAGAGTTCAAGCAAGTAGTGCATCCCCAAGGAGAGAACTACCCTTTTCCATTGATGTCAAAGGGGGAGAGATAGTCAGATTGATGTGATTGAGATGATGATTGATGAAGAGCATTGCCATGTCTACATGTTTCCATCAATGATTGGTGTTAACATCAATGTTGGTATTTCCATCAATGCCAAAGGGGGATATTATTGCATTATGTTGCCATTGATGTCAAAGGAGTGATGTCAAGTATTTTCATTTTATCATTGATGTATTGATTGTTGAATCATGTGATCATAAATGTAATCGAGGTCTGAGGAATAATGTCATGAGGTGTCATAGTGATGTGTTAGCATGGGTTAATGTTCCAGATGGATTTATGTATAGATGGGTTGATGTAAAGGTCGATCATTGTTGTTTTATCATGGTTGATAGGAAGTACCGAATGGATGAACTCCAAAGTGGTCCCCTTATGGTGAAATCTCTCACATGAAGACACTTTGTGAATTCCAAATGGTTAAGTGGTTGAGTCATCCTAGTAGTGTGGTTAGGGAACCCAATTTTGTTTTATGAATAATGTTATGAAGATTAGTGAATTTGTCAATGAGACTATTCTATATGGTTAGTGTTTGTCATGCCATTTCCGGTTATATGTGGAACGCCACATAGCTCCTCATGGCTAGAGAGTTATGGCCATGTGAAGTTGGAGAACCCTCATGTGTTGTCTAGAAGCCCCTAGAAGGTCAACAAAGTCAAATTATTCTAGAAGCTCCTCTAATAAATTTGAATAGTCAAAGTTGTTAATCATGGGTTAAGTGGTTGCAACAAGAAAACAATCAAAAATAGATTAGTTGCAACTAGAAGTGGAGAAGTTATTATTTGTGGAGAAAGTATTTAGAATTGGACAAAGTGGTTAGAAGTGGGTTAGCCCCAAAAAGAAGGAAGTTGGTTGAAGTTGGTTAGATGATAAACCTTAGAGGAAGCTACTTTGAGAAGTATAAATAAGAGAGCAAGCATCTCTTATGTGAGTGAATATCTTGAGTGTATTGAAGATCTATTCTGGTGGAAGATTCATTGCAGGTACTCATGGACGCATCAAAACTTAAGTCTGAGGTTTGACGACGAAAGCTTCAGAGGTTAAAAAACCCTAGTTTTTTTAGGCGTACGCGGGATGACAATGAAAAGGTATTGTACATATACGGGATGACAGTGAAAATGTAGCGTGTTGATGTTGAGGGACTAATGAGTCTCCAACACCAATATCTCGACCTCCTGTGGGGCTAGGTGGGAAGAGACAAGAATGTCAGGCTAGGTTTAGAGCTCCAACATGGAAACACATTAGACCCTAGGCTAAGTCTCCTATAACCTAAAGTCCAAGTATGAATTCCCTTTACTTTGTATTTTCAATATTTAACCTTTTTTGTATTTTATATTTATGATTTTTATACTTTGCATTTTTAAAATGTTTATTGCTTTGTAAATAGAGTTAAAAGAAGGCTAATACAAAAATAAAATATTCATAAAAAGATAAAGAAAGGTTTAAAGAAATGTTAATGATGACAAATATTAGATTGTTGCATAACAAGATTAATCAATAAAAGAAAAAAGAAAGGGTTAAGAGTCAAGTAACAAAAGTGAATTAGTTGTGGTATTGTGGTATTAGTGAATATTATTAAAGACGGTGAACAAACTTAAGAATGTAAAAGAACTAACAATGCAGTAAATTAAATTGATCTTTACTATTTGTGATTTGTTTATTTATTTGTCTTTAAAATATTCTTGTTAAAGAAATAAAACAAAAATAAGATAAATATTGTAAAAGTAAATAAAGAATATACATTTAAAAGAAATAAAAGATAAGGTTTTGTTTTATTTTACTTTATAAACCAATGTGAAATAAAAAATTAACAATGAAGGTTTGGATTTTGAGTGAAACTCTAACTATTCAAGATGATTACAAAAGATTAATAATGAGGGCACATATGCTTGAACAAAAACCAATAAAACTTTAAGGTATTCATCTGCACATGAGAAAAACTAGTCGACCATGAAAGCATAGACAAATTGCAGCAAATTCAAACAAATGCACAAGTAATTTGAAGGAGGCCATTAACCCCATTGCCCATCAAATCTCAAAGAGAAATAAATAAAGTATGACTTATGAAAGATCATAATGATTAGTCTATCATGATCCTAGCATACCTCTCATGATTTTTTTTTCTCCTTTGGCTGGCTTTAGGCTGCCTCTTTATAGTGTTGGATGAACAATTTCATCATTTAGGGTTGATAATGGATTAAATCGAACTGAAATGTAAAACGTCTTTTATTGAGTTTGGAAGAGATCGTTGTTACATGTGTGAATTTATGCTTGAGTGGATTAACTGTTTATGGACCAAACTCTTTTCAAAGATATAGGTGATGGATCTACCTTAACCCTGTCACGCTTTTTGCTTTTCTGAAGGTTCCAAGTACCACCAGTAGTCATTGTAGTCTCCACTAATTGAATTTTTGTTTTAAAACTTCGCACTCTGCAATAGTTGACTTTGCTTCTGCTTCTTGCTTCCCCAGTGTAGCAAGAAATAATTATTTCTCTCTATGAACTATTTTGAGCTCCTCCATAGCCATAAGGTGATGTTTGTTCAGGTATAGGATATTATGTTGTGCATCATTAAAGAGTTTTGCAATATCATTGGGATTTGTCGATGATCCTTTATCTGGAGAGCCTTTCCATCCTTGCTTTTTCGACAATGTCTATTGGATTCTCGACGATTAGAGGAAAACTCGTTGAACCAGCCAAGGAATAATCTCGTTATAACATTCAAATATCTGTTCAAATCCATTGTAAGGTCAATATTTTTACAAAATTTGGAAACACCAATATAAAGAGCACCTAGGAGAGGAAGGCCTGTATATATGAATTTATGAGTAACTTCCAACCTTATGAAAATTTATACGTTTGAATAAAACAAGAATAGGACCAAGCTTTAATTTTTGGATAAAATATCCATGTAGAAAGAATCATAGCCAATATAATAATATAACTTGATTTTAGCATGGAAAAGGTTAAGGTCATAACCAAAAGGGGATGATGATTAAACCCAAGTCATGATTTCGAGGAATAAACTTGGTATGGAGCTTAAAGCCATAATTAAAATGTAAGTTGTGAAACATATCTAGGAAAAATGAGGTAAGTTGGTAAACAAATCAAATGAGGTTAATGAAAAGTAAACATATATAATAATATATTTATTTTGAAAACTTGGTAAGGAATGGAGTGATGACATGGCCATACTTAGTGCCACAATGGTAATTTTTTCAATTATCTCGTCGACTTTAGTGAGATATATTTTTTTTGCAAGCGGTTTGAAATGAGGGGGGGCGTGAAAATGCTTTGCCATGTAGAACTGTTGATCACAAATGTAGTCAACATAGTGTACATTTGAAAAAGGGCATGAAAACTTACGTGAGAGATGCTGCCATATTCGTAAAGTCTGATGCAAGTTTCAGATCAACATTCTATAGGTTCATATCTACTACAGAGGTTATGGTATGGATAAATATTGTCTTGATGATTGGACTTGCTTATGGTATGGTGAATGCTTGAAGCATTCTTTGAATGGTTGCTGTGATGTTTGGATATGGTAGATGGTGGTTTGTTGGTTGAGTAGTTTAGTTATATTCTGATTGTGAGATATCGATGATCTGGGATTGTGTATGCATGAGGATAATGCATAGGTTGTTGGATGGTATATATATGTTAGTGATTGGTGATGGTATAGCTATGTTTTTTATTGGTGATGGCACAGATTGAGCAGTGACAGGAAGATTACAGTGATAGGTCACAAGTGGATGGGACAGAGGTAGAAAGGGTCTGAAGGGCCAGAAAGTTGAAGTTTCAAAAACCCTAGTTTTTGAAGGTGTACGCAGGTTGACAGAAGGAAGGATGCGTACATATGCATGTTGCAATATAGAAAGGGTGCGTACATACACATGTTGCACTATTGATAGGTCACATACCTATTGACAAATTTGGTTCTGGTCACAAGCAGGGTCTTGTATTTGAGGATTTCTTATGTTCACAAGTAGGTTTTGTTCACAAGCAGGGTAGTGTATCTATTGACATATTTGGTTATGTTCACAAGTAGGGTCTTGTATTTGAGGATTGGAATTCTCACATATTAGTTGGTGTTGGGATCTGCAAGTTGAGTCTTGCATTGAGCGTTGGTGCTTTTGTGGAGTTGTTTCTCTTTTTAGTTGATGTTGATAAACCCCAAGGATTGTAGTCTGTAATACAAAAGAACCTTATACATATATCTGGTTTTCCTTGTGTTCTTTATGGTGATGGTTTATTGATGATGTTTACTACCCAGATATGATTACATACAAACAAGTTATAAATGAAAATAATGGATATTGAGTAAATGGTGATTGCTAGCAAAGGTGTTTTGTAAAGAAGTTGTGAAAATATCCCTACACGTTTTCACCCCCCCTCTGAGTGTGGCCTGTGTGTCTAATGTGTGTCTAATAGAAGGAAATGAAAACCCTCAGAAGAATCATGAAGAAAGGCGAAGGAAAAGAATTCCATGGAGAAGGGTCATAAATAGCCCTTTAAATATTTACGATGAACAACATCAGTTGCCAACTCTCCCATAAGGAGTGTTGCCAACATTTCCAGGAGATGGATCGGTTGATCCAAAGAAACATATGGAAAATTTTCTGAGCATATGCGAGATTCATTTGGTGGAACATGATGATGTAATGGTTTGATTATTTCTTCAAACACTAATAGACCAAGCTTATGAATGGTATATGTCCCTTCCAGTAAATTCAATTTCCACCTTTGATGATTTAGAAGTTATGTTTTTAACCATGTATGCTCCTCCAATAGAATACCATACTCTACTCACACAACTCACCCAAATCCGTTTGAAAAAGGGTGAAAGGATATGCGATTTCAATTTTTTTTTTATTTTTAAGAACACTTAATAAGATCCAAGAAAATCACACTCCAAATGCTCCAATCATACTTGGGTGTTACAAAAATGCAATTCCTTCAAATGTGAAGTTTTCTGTCAGGGTTTCACAAATTGACGATCTAAATGATGCAATGAATAAAGCCATAGAAATGGAAGAAATTATGCTAGAGACATATGCAGATCCAAACATCATTCTAGGCAAAGTGAAAAGACAAATGGATACCCCTAATATCGTAGATCAAGGAGCATCGACCTCAAGAAAAGTTGAAGATCAAAGAGAACGAAATATTGGATACGAAGGAGTTAGTGGAGGGCTACTCAAAGGAGTAATTCCTAACATGAAAAATGATTTAGCAACAATGCAAGAGACCAAACAAAGAATGGAGATAACACAAGCAAATCAAAATATTAGACATATGCAAAACAAGTTGACAATACTAAGAAGAAATGAATTTTATTATACTGATCCAAGAATTCCTATTCAAGAACAGAGAAGAAATCATTTTCAGGGACAAAGAATAGGAAATGATGGTACAAATGAAGAGTTTAGACATAGGAAAATTAGAGTGCCAAATCTAAATGTTGTAATTTTAGAAGAAATTTTTGAAGATGAGATAGTTGATAATCAAGAGGTTGATTTTGTTTAAGAATAAATTATTGAATCTATATAGACATATGAAGGTCTAGTCATCCATGTATATATTTGATGAACACAAAGAAATCGACATCTCACAAGATAATGTTGTGCAAACAAGAGCACAAACAAATACATTTAAAACAAAAGAAATGTAGAGAAGGAAAAGGAAAAGATAAAACCAAATGGAGCAGAAGAAACTAAGCAACATCTAGTTGTAAATCAAGTGAAGAATCCTCCACAAATGAGATATAATGTAATCAATGATCTGACTAAATTGAGAATCACTCTGCCATTCATGGAAGTTGTCAAAATCCCGCAACAGAGGGAAAATATTTTTAAAATCTTAGATGAAACATCTCATAGAATTGAAGTTGTTGTATCAAATCCAAAGAAACATTAGAATATATCAACAATAATACCAAAAGGTAAAGTCCCACCTTTTTATATTACAATAGAAAATCATGATGCGGGCCTTCATAGTTGCTTGATTGATACTAGAGTGACAAACAATATAATGCCACTATCAGTAATGGAAGTGTTTGGGATGATTTGTACCAAATATTATGAAATCGGGGAGAGTATATATGCCATTAACTCAACAAAAGTCTCGACATATGGAGAAATCAAATATTTTTATGCCTGGATAACTACTGCCACACATATCACAAGTGATTTCACAATTACAGTGGCTGATATTCCTCCAACTTATGGAGTAGTTCTTGAGAGAGATTGGTCTTCATTGAGAGGAGAATATATCATGAATGATGGGAGTTGCATGATGTTGTCAAATAAATATGGAACAATTATTTGAGTTCCTCGGTAACCAAGAAAACCATTTTCTTTCAAGAAAAAGGACAATGATTTAATGAAAGATTATATTGATGATGTTATAGGAAACTATGTTGTCCTTGATCAAGATAAGACAAATAGTTTGAAACAAGAAGTAAAAAATTTATTTCGAAGGTTTTTGGAGGATGTATTTGATGGTGCATGTTGCAGCTCAAGGAGCAGATTAGAAATTGTGTTCAAAAGTCCCAATTCGGTCATACATCCTCACACTATATTGAATTTCCTTGTATGAATAATGAAGTTGAATATGAGGTGTTAATACAAGGAATGAATCTTCCAATCCAAATGAAGATTGAACATTTGATCATAACTGGTGACTCCGAACTTGTTATAAATCATATCAAGAAGAATTATACGATATAAAATGAATGATTAATACTCTATGCCAAAAGAGTAGATGAATTGATGTATTACTTCAACTCATTCAGATTAACATTTATTCTTAGGGAAAGAAATAAAAAAGGTAGACTTGCTAGCAGTTGTTGCATCTCTGTTTAATCCCGATGATTTTTAAAATGAGAATACTTTTCAAGTTAAAAGAATTTTCAAGCCATCGATACATGATAATCAAGATCATTTGCAAGTGTTCAAAATGATGAAGAGTTGGATGATTTTCTTGCTGACATAGATGAAAGTCTTGATGATCCTGCACCAATTCTTAAAAAATGTATCAATTTTGAGCCTATATTCACGAGAGATGATCAAGTGAGGATATCAATTTTGAAGGAAGAAGCATCTATTAGAAAGGTGCAAGAAACTCAAAATTTAAATATTGGGACCAAAGAATCTCCAAAATATGCAAATCTTGGGACTGGTTGCACGCAAAATGAGATTGATCAATATACCTCCTTGTTCAAATAAGTATTTGATGTATTTACATTGACTTACAATGATTCGAAATCATATGATAAATCCATATTATAGCATATCATACCATTAAAAGAAGGGACAAAGCCATTCAAACAAAAGTTAAGAATAATAAATCCAAAATTGAAACCGCTAGTGAAAATTGAATTGGAGAAATTGATGAAAGATGGAATAATATTCCCAATCAAACATTCAGAATGGTTATCAAATCCTATCATGATAAGAAATAAAAGTGGAGAAATTTATTTGTGTGTTGATTTTCGAGATTTGAACAAGGTGAGATTTAAATATAATTATCCCCTTCCTAACATGGAAATGTTACTTCAACAATTCACTAGCTCAACTTTGATGTTCATCTTAGATGGCTTTTCAGGATATAATCAGGTACTAGTTGTAGAAGAGGACAAATCAAAAACTGCTTTCATAACACCTTGGAAGACATATGCTTATGCTTGCATGCCCTTTGTCTTGAAAAATGCAGGAGCAACCTTTTAGAGAGATATGGACCATGCCTTCAAAGATGTGATCGGGATATTCATGTTTAACTATCAAGATGATCTTACCATTCATTCCAATATCGAAGAAAAGAATATTCATCATCTTCTTTTTTTTTGAAATATGCAGATTATATGGAATATCTCTTAATCCAAATAAATGTTTGTTTGTAGTTTTCTAAGGAAATATTTTGGGACATATTGTCAACAAAGAAGGAATATATATTGATCCTCATAGATTCAAGGATATCAATGAATTAAATACTCTAACCTCAGAAAAGGGAGTGCAATCATTTTTTGGAAAAATAAATTTTGTAAGAATATTTGTCCCAGATTATTCAACAATTGTTAAACCAATAAATGCATTGTTGAAAAAGGATCAAAGATTTGAATGGAACCAAGACATTTAAAGAGAATTCACCAATATCAAACATGCAATCACCACTGCATCTGTATTGATCAACCCATATTTTAATAAAGATTTCATCATATATTCTTTTGCTTTGGAGGAGACCAATGTTTGTATCCTTACACAAAGAAATATTAAGGATAATAACTCCCAATAAGTTTTATGAGCAAAACTCTTCATGATTATGAATTGAAATATTCAAAGATAGAGAAGCAAGCTCTTTCCTTAGTTAAGGCAATTGCTCATTTTAGAAATTATATTTTGTCATCCCATGTCATAACATATGTTCCTACTTATCTAGTGAAAATGGTTCTTAGTCAACAATTGAGAGAATGGAAATGGGAGAATTGGCTAGAAAAAATCCAAGAATATGAAATTGAGATTAAGCTACTAAAAGCAGTTAGAGGATAGGAATTGTGCAATTTCATGGCAGGTTCTGATTCACTAAATGGAGTTATATTGATTTCAACAGGATCATCTGCATCAACTCTCGATTGGTATAAATATATTATTTTCTATTTAAAATCCTGTCAATTTCCAAATGTCATGTCTCCAAAAGAAAGAAGAGCATTGAAGATGAAATCAAATCAGTATGTTTTGGTTGCCAAAATTTTGTTTCGTAGAAATTTTGATGGAATGTTGTTGAGATGCATCGATGCAACAAAATCTTGGAGACTGATAAAATAATTTCATGAGGGTATTTGTGGTGGTAACTTTGCACCTACAACTACTAGACATAAAATAATGACAGTCGGATATTATTGGCCAACTATTTTCAAATATTCATATTCAATGATAAGAAAATGCATTTCTTGTCAGAAATTCTCAAGAAGAATGAAGAGGGAAACAATTCCCTTGCAACCCATATCAATAGAAGAACCATTCACACAATGGGGATTGGATATAGTTGGGCCAATTAATCTAAAATCAAGTAAGGGCCATTTGTATATTCTCACAGCTACAAATTATTTTGCAAAATGGAAAGAAGCAGTAGCATTCAAAAAGGATGATTCAGACGAGCTTATAAGATTCCTCAAGGAAAATATTTTAGCAAGATTCGGAGTTCCAGAAAAGTTTATCTCAGATAATGGATCAATATTATTTGGGTAAAATTTTACTAAATATTATGGAGAATTTGGTATCATAATGGGACAATCATCAAATTATTATCCCCAAGGAAATGGCTTGGTTGAGTCTATAAACAAGACTTTGATCCAAATTCTAAAGAAAACGAATGATGTTAATCGAATAAATTGGCATTTAAAATTGATAAATGCATCATGGGAAAACAAATTAACACCAAAGGATAGAACTAGAAACTCCACGTATACACTAGTGTATGGAAAAGAAGCAAGAATATTTATCAATATGGAATTGAATGCTTTTATGTATGTTGTGAATACTGAAGATGTAGAGGAAGTCTTCCCTTTATAAAGAATATACAATCAGTTGATGAAATTAGAGGAAGAACGAGATGAAACATTAAATAAAATGAGTCAGAGACAACAAACCATCAAGAAATATTTTGATCAAAGTGCAACAACAAAATATTTTCAAAAGGGGCAAGTGGTACTATTATTGAACAAAGAAAAGGAAAAACCTTCTTTACATACAAAATTTGACGCATTATGTATTGGCCCATATACTTTTGAAAATATATTGGGTTATAACTCGTATTTACTCAAAGACATGAAATGGACAATACAAGTGTTTCCAGTCAATGGCGAACATCTCAAGAGTTTTCTTTCCTGATCAATTCTGCTCTCACTTGTACATAGTTTTATTTCCTTTCATTCCGCACATTTTTTTATTATTTTCTATTTTCTCTTTTTTACACTGACTCTATGCCCAATAGGAAAGATTATGGATTCTTTAGTGACCCACAAGGGGTTACTATCCCACAATTGGAGCCAGTTGTTGACCTATATACAATCTCACATCTTTTATTTTTAAATTCTTTTTACTTAGAAATTTTTCAATCCATAGCAGGTTCATAACCTTGCTCATCAAGTTCCATGTTATACAAAATAAACTTATATTCTCTTTTGCATCCATTTTTCACAATGACTTAGCCATTTCTTAAGTTCTCCCATAACGACGGGTTCACGGGTTGGTATCATCATTCTCATTCAAGTCCGCTTTTCCGTTGTCATCATAATGCACCTTATTGTTTCACGGCCCTCATTTTGCACTTTAATTAGAATATTTTCAAATTTTATTAGCACGATAGGTTCATAGGTTCATGTTTCCCATTTTATTTTCTTATGATCCACGAATTCGACTGACTCTTGAATCTCTTCATAGATATCTACTTAACCAATTTTCAGTTTCACTGCGAGTTCATGGGTTGGTGGGTTCATACTTGTTCCTTCACTTCTTGAAAACACCATTATTAAAGGAATATTTCTCAAGGCAATTTTTCATTTAATCTGCAATAACTCTTTCATTGAAAAAGGAGTTGCGAGTTATATTATCAAAAGGGGATTTACTTTGGAATTAACATTTCAAAGTGAATATTCAAAATTCCACCAGCTTTCAAACAACATGGCAGTGAAAGGAAGAGAATATTTATGTGGGTATACTTTGAATCTATTTGGATGAGAAGATTGGACGTTCGAGTGGTCGAGGTATTGCTGGTATTATTCTTCACTACCACTACCAGAAAGGAAAGAGATTATAGTCTAGACGTCGGACATCACTTCAGCAGGTTGTGTACCAGAGGTTTTTGACTCTTGGGAAATTGTTTCTTGGTGTGTTGATAAGGATAAACAAAATCAGAGAGTGATTCAACTTCAAGGTGAATCTCTTATTTCCTCATCGTTGTTAGTTTTCAGATGTATTTTGAAGCTTCCTGAGCCAACCATCACATTCAAGGGGAAGGAATCTATACAGTTCTTTAAGGAAAAAAATTTTGGACTTGAGATCTTGTGAGAATACCTTGAATATATTGTCACAATGTCGAAGGATTTATCAAATATTCAAGTTAGTTTGCTAAAAAAATACTTATAAAGAGATTGCATGGCTCTTTACCAGAGTCACATGTTATGAATCAACAATGGCAATTCCTCGGTTATCCTTTTACTTTTTATATTTTACAGTTCATGAGAAGGAAATCTTCGAATGGGCAAATATTATTTCCATAGAAATTTCCTCACAATTAGCAAACTTTAGGGAAAATAAAAGGTTCTACATGTGTTCATATTTGATATTTGTCATCACTTATTTTCATGTTTTTAAATTTCTGAGTATCGAAAGGAGAGTCAACTATAATATTGATCCAATACCCACGTGGTACCAAGCCCTTTGGAGACGAAGGGTTACTTATCATTTTTATGAATTTATAATGAATTTTTTTCTATTTTCAAGAAACTTATATTTGGCCCAAAAAGATCTAGATTATTTGTGGAAGCAACAAAATTCCTAGATAAAAAGGGGAGCTATGAGAAATGGAGCATTATACTACAATAATAATATTTTTTCTCTCGTGAGAAACGTTTTCACCTCCCTTATTATGTTTCAAACATAATGCTTGTCATAGAGGCCGCAAGACAATATAGATTTTGGGTACATTTCTTCCATGACAAAAGGAAAAAATAGTTTATTCCAATGACATGGAAAATTGGGCAAATTTTATCAAGAGTCATTTCCAAAATTGTTGAATTTACAGTTCAATTGGATCAATATAACTTGAAATTTGAAGATGAAATCAAGGGTTTTGACCCTAATCATTTTTTCATGGACCATATGACTTCTATTGGATATAGTACTTCACTTGCAAATACATTTGTATTCGAAGAAGAAGGAGATATTCAAGACCCACCAGAACTAGTTGACGAAAGAAAAATGGAAGATATTGAAACTATTATGAGTACTACAGATAAGAAAAAATAGAGAGGAGCAATTACAAATGAAAGAAGTGTTCATTTTCCAAGTGTATCACAAAGAAGCAGCCTACCCAAGAAAATTTATCATCCATTAACACAATAGCAAAAGAAATATTCCACCAACAAGTCCAATGATGGGGGTGACCAAAATATTCCGAGAGGAAATTTGGAGAAATCTCATAAACTTCAGGTTAAAAGAAAAAGGCAAATTACTCAGCAGGAGGAAGAAAATATTATACCTAAAGTAGAATTTGTGCTTCAAGATATGGATCTGGACATTAACATTAAATATATTGTGTTCCTAGATGATGAACATAGACACCAGGAAAGCAGGGAAGTTGCAGCCAAGATTGCAACTCAAGATTAKACCTTTTCAGAAGATGAATCTTTTACAGTAAAAAATGTCATGTTTGAMAGAAGATATAAAAAAGTTAATTTTAGAGAAAATGCATTCAAAGGATAAAAGAAAATCTAAAGCAAAATTTGATTTCAAAGTTGTACTCCCTTCCAGGATTGCTAGAATTCATAAAGCTATGAGCGATGCTCTAGAAGTATCAGTGGATGACATGGAGGAAACAAATATGATTCTTAAGGAGAGAATTAAGGAACTAGAATATACCATGATGCCACCTCCTATATTTGCTACCCCAATTTCAGCGGTACAACCTGGGAAGAGCATTTGTAAAACCCTAGAACCAATTTGAAATTGAAGGGAACAACGAGTTTACTTGTTGTAATTAGGTGCTACATTGTAGAAAATGTTAAAAAAAGAATGTCTCTCATTTTAGAGACATCGGACTTAGCAAGTACCTTTGTCTCCCTTGGTTCTAGAATTCAAAATTTCAGAGAGTATTTACATGTTGATTTAATAAATGACAAATGCTTTTATAAGGATGCAATGATTACATTTAGTTTAAAGGTTTCACGCATGAGCGAGATGAAAATAAAAGAGGAATATTTTTCCTCCCCTACCCACGTGAAACAACTGAAGGCATGTTGGATGAAAATGATTAATACATTAAAATTATTATAGGATGAACTGGATGTCTTAAGTGTCAAAAAGAGTGAAGCTTATTCCAAGATAATGGGACTATACCTTGGAGGAAGTATTGGTGAAGTTCAAGATCCCAAACTCATTTCAAATAATATTCTCTTTACAAGATAACAATTTGAATAACGTGCAGAAATATTAAAAAGAATATCAACAGAAAATTTCAATAGTATGACCGAGTACACAGAGCAAGAGATTGAAAGTTGGCTCGTTGAGTATGTAAATAAAAAGAAATATATTGAAATTACATTACAACAACTTTCAATTGATTATAGAGAATTAGAAAGTACAATGTTAGACATAAAAGTTAAACAAGAGGTAATTGTTGTTGTTATGCGTGAATATAATTGGCTAAAGCTTGCCATAATCAATATTACCAAAGACGATCAAACAGAAACAGTTGGTACCGGTCAAGAAACGTTTAGTAGAGAGAATATAAGAGCAATAACGGCCTAAAAATAAGCACAAATTGCATCACAATAAGTGCAAATTGATCACATCCTTCTTCCTTCCACTTTCAAAATTCATCCAGTTATATTTTGTCTATCCCAAGGAGAGTATAACCAATTTCTGATTGCTTTATTCTTTTATATTTTTCAGGTCTTGCATTGTTCCTTTTTCTAGCTATGTTCCTACTCTTTTCTTATTTTGTCTCTTTATTTTATGGTCTTTGGGAGCCAATCTCAGTCCATCTTTGGACGAATGCATTTTATTTTCTTAAGACTATTAAAGACTATGTGTTTTTGAGAAAATTTTGGAGAACTACTTTGAGGTTAATTTTAATTGTATCTTTGAACTCTGAGCATTTGAGTATAAGATATTTGAAATTAACCTATCAAGTCTTGTTTTGATTTTAATGAAAATGATCTTTTAAAGTTATCTGATATGTGGGCCTTTCACCTTTCTTCCCTTGAATATGATAAAAAATATTTGAAATTGTGATGGATGTGAGATTCATGTTATATTTCTTATAATTATTTTCCTTGTATTATATTTTTAAAAATTTATTATTTTATGAGTGAAGGTTCCTAGTCCATTTTTCGGGAATTTTTGATGCATGTATATTTTATTTAGTATTTTTATTTATTTGAATGATAAATATTTGGAGTTTGTTTTTAGCACTCTCCCATTTTAATATTGTCGTCCCAAAATCTTCAAAGATAAATCTTTAAAGAATTTGAAGAGGAGTACCACCTCTATAAAAATGAAGGGGGGTTTTTAATCCTCATGAGGTTTTTTTTTTTTATCTTAATCGATTCAAACATCAACAACTTGTTAGGCAGTTATTTGTAGACAACCCTATAAAGACAGACTTGCAAAAAATGTTAAATCTATGGCTCATCAATATTGGCTGGCAAATTCTTGTGTTTCACCAAATGCAAGGGATGTGTTGTGATGAAGAATATCATGAAATGAATGTGAATACCATGCAAAACAGATATGGGAAATAAAATAAATATATTTGTTCAATAATTTTAAAGAGGAGCACATTGAATTTAATATGTCCATTAATACATTTTTGCAACAAAAGCCATGTTATGTTAAACCCATCATTGTTCGTGACACTTGTTGTTGTTATTATCATGTGGAATTTGAGTTATATTATGACATTTTTCTTGATTTTGGTAAAATGTTTTGGCAAGTTCACCTCCTCCTTCCACAATCCATGTCTTAATATCCCAAATTCTATTTGAAAGAGAAGGTGATGAATTATTTTACCAAAACAAATGTGTTGGTGGAAAGAAATGCGATCAATGTTGAAATCTAATCTTATTTCACTCCAAGTATCATATTAATATGAATGATCAATCCTTGTCCAATATAATAGTCAATTGGAAGAAATATGAATATATCAATGTTACTGCTACAAATTCTTCAAATGTTATTTCCCAAAGGATTGATTTGCAAGAGGATAAGATCTGTGTGACAGATTTTTTGAAGAAGTTTGAAAACGAAATTTATAAATACACCAAGCATTCACATAGAGCTCGATGACAATACCTATAATTCAAAAAATCCCGTGAATTTTTCCAACATAGGACGATTTTTTCGGTAGTTTATTTTGCATAGATTCAATTACACATTCATTGCACAACAAGAAATGCAAAGTGAATATTATCATTCAATAAAGTCTCTATACTTGTCCACATTTTATATAGACATGCTCAAAAAAGTGTTGATAACATAGAAAACACCAGTGACAATCGACATGTCATTAAAGAATATCACTTTTATATAAGTGATGATCGTACACACGATACACATTATGTACAACATTGTTTTGATAAAATTTATGATTCGTTGAAATCCCGTGGGATCGAATTCGATCAACATTAGATATGGTCAGATGGATGTGCATGTCAATTCAAATATTCATGATCATTCTATTGGTGGTTTCGTCTTCATAAGAAATCAAACATTAAACATTGTTGGAATTTCTTTGAGACTGGTCATGGAAAATGAGAGCATGAGAATGTAGGGGCATGTGTAAAATGAACACTTTGAAGGTATCAGATGAACCCTTCTGTCAATTGATTTGTATCCATTGATTAAGTTGTTCAATGTTGTCTAGCATTTATAAGCCTTGAATGTAATTTGTCAAGGGATGTGCGCAGGTGTTTGTATATGTACATTTTACACATGAAAGTTTTATTCACATGAAAATATGATTCAATCAAGTTTAATATCAATAATTTGTCTTTAACATATATTGACATTTCATTAAATACTTAAATAAATTATTCTTGAACTATGCATGTTTTTTTGGCATATTAGAATCGAATATGTAGATAGATCGATCCCATTTGAAGTCAATACAATACATGGGACTCAAAAATTGCATTCAATTAAAATAAAATCTTACCAAAATGTGTTTTCATTTGATAGAAGGAATAAATATTAGTTGATGAGGTTGCAAAAAACGAAAGTTGAAGTTATTGGAGGATTATAATGATAACAATTTTATATATGAAAGAGAATCCATCATACTGAAAGGATATTTTTTTCAATAAATCCATCAAACTGAAAAACATGTTCACTTTCAAGACTATCAGTCGAACGTCATAAGTTGTATGTTACGGGGAAAATCACTCTATGGCATGGGGTAAACCACAACAGACGGAAATGACTACAAAAATCAACTCCAATATCAAGTATGCTATATAAACATATATGCTAACAAGACAAGATAAAGAGCCTACCTTGTCCAGATGTTCGATGAAGTCCATCGTTGAGCACTTGACTCAAAGAAATACACCTACAACTTCTCCTCAACAACCAAGATACGCAAGCATATGATGATAATATATAAAGTTATCACATTCAACAACATAATCCATCAATATTCATAACAAATATGTCCATGGAATAACAATTCAAATATTTGCAAGATATTAATTGGACGAGAAAATAGTATTTCTATTAAAATGTAATCAACATAAGTGTATGAATGACAAACTTATGTTTCAACACATTCGGAACCGAGAAACTAAGTCCCTTCCAGCTGGGCCTCCACCACTTCAATCCGCCACCAAAGGCAAGCTCATATAAGAGAGACAATGAGCTTCTCCATCAAATAGGGAAGAGCTTGGGGGTTGAACAATGTGTTCAAACTTAAAAGGACAAAGGGATGCAGACTCAATATGAAGTGAATAATTTCTCCATAGTAACTTTACTCTCAAAGTTGAATTCTTCTCCTCTTTTCCATAGCTTGGATATGGCCCATTTATAGACTTAAAATGGAATTGAAGGGCCGAGTTAGAGCGTTTCTAGTATACGGAAGGTCAAGGATCATAGATTCGATGACGTGACATGGAAACCCAACACCATTTTTTAATTTTGGGCACAAAAAATGATGTACGCGGGTTGTAATGGTGCAACCTGCGTATACGCATGTTGTATAGCTGTTAGAGCGTGTATATGTGGAAAAATACATTTTTTAGCTCTAGAAACTGCAAAAGGGGACTTCAAGTCTGCATAGGGAAATGGAAAAAGACCCTTTGAGCAAGTTTCCATAGGGTGAGACAAATCTTGCTATAACAGATTCCCCCTAATGTGTGAGGTCAGAGGAGTATCTACGATGGACAAAATATATTATAATTCACAGAAGTGGAGTAATGGAGACCCAGTTGGACGAACTAGTTGCTCATAAGAATATTACAATCCATACTAACTTTGCGCACATGGCTACCAATTTGAATTACACTGCAGATCCATGTGGAAATATACCAGACAGTTGTTCATGGCCATAAATAGGCAATACAAGAGTAGATACATTCCATAGACTGTCATAGTCACGAACAAGTCCCAATGAAAACCAGTCTCAAAATCAATCTGAAGATATATGTATACAATGGAGTATAATCTGATCTCCCATGATCATTGAAGTCATATAGGTATTGGTCCAATAAAAGATAGTAACAATTCAGGAAAGTTGTGAAGATGAACTAATGTCTTCAAGTCTTCTACACGATCCGCCAAAGGTGCAAGTCTACATTATTTGAATAAAGGAGTTGAGGTCGAACACAATGAGACTTCATTTGATTGCCAGTCATTAAGGTATATCGTTAACAAACGCGAGACAACCTACCGATAATGAAAGTAGGTATCAAGTCACCAAGTACATTCTTACAAGTGTGAATAAAGGTGTTGAGGTTGAACACTTGAAGAATCCATCGATCAGGTAAAATTGATGTATTCCCAACTGTCGATGGTGAGAGAACTTTCCACTGATGACTGCAATCCTCTAGATACTCATAGGACTCTAGGTATCGTTTCCACAATATATGGGTTGAATTCGATGGAAGGAGACTCACTTAAAGGAGAGAATTAAGGCATCTCTCATCATTCAACACAAGATACAAAGCAAGAGATTGATGATTTCTAAGGAACTCAGATGAATAACATGTTCACGAAGCAACGACCGTGTGCATCTTTCGGGTGCACCAGATGCAAGTAGTGCACGAAAAAGGCCCTTTGAATAACAACCAATAAGGAAAACTACCAAAAAAGGTGAGGAAACCACCAATAAGACTAATGAAATCCAAGAAATTGTATGAATCCCACTGTGTGAATAGATTTATTGTCTTCCAACACAAGGGAAACCCCTTAGTCAGCGACCAATGAGGAATGTCGAATGTTGGGTTCAAGGTTACCTACCCATAATGAAAGTAAGACCAGGGTGCATGGTAGGACTACAACTTCATGTAACTCTGAGACACACTGAGGGTATGATCGACATGAAAATTTAAGAGTTCTGAGAAATGGCCGATACAGGTTGATAGACATCCTTTGAACAAGAGCATGAGACATATGGATGACTCTGACAACATAGACTCACCGATGAAACTTTGTGATGCAGGAGGCACCAATCAAACTCTTTGTAGGGACTGGAAGAGTAACCATTCAGGGGAGTAAACTCTAAGTAACGAGCTCGGCTTCCTAAGGTCATGCTAAACCCAAAATTTTGATGACAAGTGGACTCAAAAGTTTTTGCTATGTTCAAAGGCGACATGATTGCTGCCAACATAAGATAATATTATTTTCCCACCCGTCTTTTTTTTGTTTTTTCATAGTCAAATGAATGTTATGATATAGAGTAGTAAACAAGTGTTGCTAGTAAGAAATTAGTTCCAACAATGGAACATACCTATGCTCAATGAAAGGAAGTGCATGCAGGATATGGACACTCGGGAGAATGTTTCCTCTTGGGGTATAGGGTGTCAAGCTACAAAGGATATAAGCAAGGCTCTGCTTGGCTAATGATGCAAACTGCTGAGGTGATAGGTTTATAATGTGAAAGTGAGAATCGAAAATAGGCTCAATTCTGCAAGCAAGATAGTGAGATTCAATTACAACTTAACTCCAATTTCCTTTTTTGTAAATTTAGTTCCCTAGGCCCAAAAAAGTATCAAAATATGCCCAAGAGAACTCTTCTAGCCACTAGTGACTAGAGTGTTCCTTTTTCGAAATTATTCTACTTGGTATGAAAAAGGGTTAAACTTACCCCAAATACATGTCCTTTCAAATCCAATTTACGAGTGTGAAAGAGACAAGTTCACTCGGAAATCTTTTCACTTTTTGAGAGAGTTGGAAAAGATCTTAAACAAGACCCAATGATGTTTTTCTAAGCAACATATTATGGGGGAGGCCAAGGCTCCCATACACGACTTCTTTCAAAAGTTAGCAACTCACATATAGTTGACACAAGCTTGGGAAAACCCAAAGATTTCTAAGTCGAGGAGGATAAAATACTTGCAGAGGTTACCTTATCTACAATATATCGAAGAATTCCCCTTATCTAGAAGGGTGTATAAGAAGGAGGTCAAGACTCTACAAGGTCATTCCAATCAAAGGAAACCACCCTAGGACTTGGAGGGAGCATACTTGAAGAGAGTGGAATGCTCCCTTGTTTAGAAGGTACAGGACTAGAAATGCTAAGAAAATGGTTGAAGGATGCATCACCCTCCAAAAGAAGAGTGGTATTGACCGAAGATTGCATCGACAATGTCACTTCCTTAGACTTTTCACTCTCCAAGAGAAGAGTGGGATTGACTGAATATTGCATTGGCAGGACCACTTCTTCAACCATTGGTTGAAAATGATGCGAGACAACAAGGTCAAGATACGCATCACCCCCAAAAACAGGAGTGGTGTCGGTTGAAGATTGCATCGACACAATCATTGGTTGAACAGGATGTGAGACAACAAGGTGAAGAGACACATCACCCCCTAAAGGAAGAGGGGTGTCAACCAAATATTGCATCGACGCGACCGTTGTATAAACCAAAGAAGGACTAGAATGTTGGGAAACCAAAGACAACTTAGAATCCGAAGGGCCCCCAGGAAAGGACAATGCTTCTTGTACCACAGAAGTAGCAGTGCACAAACGAGTAATGTGATCTCATTTGCAAAGCCTACAAAGGAACTTGGGCTTACATATTATACATCTAGGCTTATCAATCGTATGAGTGCCCCCAGTATGAATTGCAGTGGTTGGTGACATGCTCCAAGCATTACTTGCAGAGGCTAGTAGCAAATCTCCAACATGATTGCAGAGGTTGGTGATGAATTCCCAAAATGACTAGCAGAGGTTGGTTATGAACCTTCAACATGAATAGCAAAGGTTTATGATAAACCCCCAACATGATTGGCATAGGTTGGTGATATATGTGTAGTATGACTAATAGTGACTAGAGTTGTGCTCCCAGCATGACTTGCAACAGCTGGTTGTTGGTCTTCAACATGATTTTCATAGGTTGTTGACCAATCTCCAACATGACTAGTAGAGTTTAGTGATTTAATGATAGTATGACTTGTAGTGACTGGACTGGTGGCGGTAGTTGGTTGCAATGTTTGGGACGAAGGTTTCGGGAAATACTGAGTTTGAGAAATTGCAGGCCAAGAAGGGTTCTGGTATACACCATGTCCTTGTCCGAAAAAATAATATCCTTCTCCAAATTGATTCATAAATGGGTGTAAGGGCATCGACACCGAGGAAGCCGCTTGCAAAGGGAAAGAAACATGACAAGGGTTACTCATGTGAGGATATATGTTTCCGTTAGACGAAGGAACTTCGTTAAGGGGGTTTCCCATACTATAAAATAGACTCCCCCCGGATGAAATACCAGAGGACATATGGAGGTCCACCATGGGAAAAGAATTCATAGGAACCGACATAGTGGAAGAAGGATATATGGACGAGATGTAATAGGTAGAATGATTGTCCATTTGAGAACTTACTCCTAGAAAAGTGAAGCTAGTATTGGATCCATAGGAAGGAATATTCCAACCTCCTGCCATAAGAGTTGGTTGAGGGATATGACTCCCACCAAATGAAAAGGGAGAATAAGGAGGCATCATGGCCCCAGACCCAAAACTATGATTCACATAAGGAGACGAGACAGAGGATGGAAAGTATGAAGACATGTATGGCATACCATGAGAAAAATTATTAGAGGCCCAAGGTATTGGTTGAGTATCATGATTTGGCATACCACTAGGAAATACAAAAGGATTTGTCCCCATGGAATGAGCAAAGACCATGGGTTGGGTAGCGTTAATTGAGGGAGTCACATGGGCTCCACTAACCATAGCAATGAGACCTCACGACACAATACAAAATCTTAAAGCCAACTAATAATCAAAGAGCGCACCGAAATAAACAAAAGGCCAATATGCACACAAACAAGATAAAGTGGTTGAAAGGGGCCTCCCTCCCTAAAGTAGGTATGCCTCACCCAAGAGGGGCCTGAGACTCCCTTCAAAATATTAGAGGTATCAGAATTAGTTATAAGGGCCCTTGTGGGCTTAACAACTAGTCGGCCAGATCCCTCGGAGAGGGAATCCTCCATAAAGGTTGTGTGATGTTTGACCCTTATCTAACCCAGGGTACCTGCAGAATAACCCCTACAAGTAACCTATGTGTTACCTATGTCAAGCAACTAAGCCACCACGATATAAGCGATGTGAAGGCGAACAGTCGTAATTCAGGTCTATCGTATAGGCAGGGTAGAAAAGCCCTAAATCTCGAAAGAACCACCTCTCACAGAGGTAAATTCACTAGCAAGACCCCCATATATGAATAGATCCCTAGAAATATCTCTGACGCTAAGAAGGTATTGGAGGGATATCTCATCAACCGACTTCACGCGATCTCGTGCTTAACTCCGGTGTGAGTGGAGCCTCCTGACATCACCAATTATAAAATGGACTTCACCACTCCCTTAGTCAAACACATATGTTGAGTTTAATATCCTTGGAGAAGTTTACTCACAAAATACTATTCCAAGGCTCTAAATCTTAAGCTATTTTGTGCACCCTAAAAAATAAAATCGTTTCTAATCAATTTCAAATTTATCAGCGTTACTTTTAGTGGCCTTGCTTACTCAAAAAGGTGCAGTTGTGAAACTGATGATGTTATGACTCATCAAGTAAAATAAATGAATATGAATAAAATGCAAAGTCCTAACTTCAATTCCCAATAAATGATAAGCTTTTCAAAATGCAATTTTCAATTTAATTTTTCAATTTCAAATGAGATGCAAGCTTTCCCTACATGTACTAAGATCAACGATAAGAACCCAAAAGATCAAATGCCAACAATGAAAAATGTAATTTTTTTTTATTTTCAATATAAAAGAATGAAAATGCAAGGACTGATCAACCGCTTGATATAAATATTCTACTATATGTAAACAGAGACAAACCAAGTAGGATATCAAGAAGCAAACACCTATCCCAAGATACAAGGACAACCAATGAAAAAGATGATGAGAAGGAAAAACCGCCTGAAAATTCAACCAAAGAAAGATTTCTTATCACTCAGCAGGCACTTAACAGTCATGACAAAGACCTAAGAAGACTCAACAACCATCAAAACTTACCCAACAAACATCACACTCAGCAATCAAGCAAACAAGGATGATGTACGTGATTTTTTAGAAGAAAGCTGCGTATATACTCTTCCTACAGAACGACAGCTAGCGTATGTACACATCTATAAATGGAAAACCCACGTATATGTATTAAAACACTGTCAGGTCAAGGAAAAGGCCAAAAAACTCAGACTCAAAATGAATAGAGGTTGTCAAGCAATTAGATGACAAGAAACTCAATATAAATGAGAGAAAACAAAGGAGAAAAACACTCCAAACCATGAAAAGAATATTCTCTCCCCAGTATGGTCCCCAATTATGTTATGATGAAAATCACTCTATGGCATGGGGTAAATCACAATAGACAGAAATGACTGCAGAAAACAACTCTAATATCAAGTATGCTATATAAACAAATATGCTAACAAGACAAGATAAAGAGCCTACCTCGTCCAGACATTCGATGAAGTCCATTATTGAGCACTTGACTCAAAGAAATACACCTACAACTTGTCCTCAACAACCAAGATACACAAGCATATGATGATAATATATAAAGTTATCACATTCAACAACATAATCCATCAATATTCATAACAAATACGCCCATGGAATAACAATTCAAATATTTGCAAGACATTAGTTGGATGAGAAAAAGAGTATTTCTATTAAAATGTAATCAACAAAATTGTATGATTGACAAACTTCTATGTCGGCATGTTCGGAACCGAGAAACTAAGTCGATTCCAGCTGGGCCTCCACCACTTCAATCCTCCACCAAAGGCAAGCTCATATAAGAGATACAATTAGATTCTCCATCAAATAGAGAAGATCTTGGGAGATGAACAATGTGTTCAGACTTAAAAGGACAAAGGGATGCAAACTCAATATGAAGTGAATAATTTCTCCAGAGTAACTTTTCTCTCAAAGTTGATTTCTTCTCCTCTTTTCCACACCTTGGATATGGCCCATTTATAGCCTTCAAATGGAACTGACGGGTCGAGTCATATCGTTTCCAGTATATGGAAGGTCAAGGATCATGGATATCATGACGTGACATGGAAACCCAACACCATTTTTTTAATTTTGGGCACAAAACCTAAGGTGTGTGGGTTGTAATGGTGAAACCTACGTATACACATGTTGTATAGCTATTAGGGCGCGTATATGTCTAAAAATACAATTTTTAGCTCTGGGAAATGCAAAAGGGGACTTCAAGTCTGCATAGGGAAATGGAAAAAGGCCCTCTGAGCAAGTTTGCATAGGTTGAGGCAAGTCTTGCTATAACACAATCAATATAGTCATTTGGTATGTGCAACTTGCATAAAGTTAATAGAGGTTCAATCAAAGAAAAAATCAAAAGTTAGAAAATGGAAAATGCAAAAAGTCAATCATGAACAAATAATTGAAGATGACATACCATTACGACGTCTTTAAACAACATTATAGAAAAAAAAAATTGCATCAAGTACATATATATGGATATGTAAGATTCCATCTTGTTTGGTTTACTTTTGTGGTACATTTAAATAAGGTCATTCTTGATTTATTTTTGTACTACTTTAAACAATTTTTCACATAAAACTAGATCTCAATTGGTTGTCAATTACAAAATATTTGGGTCCCCATATGTCCTCCAGACCACTTAAGGGATGAGATAACATGATCCGGATTTTCTAATCATGCCCCGAATAACTAGATAGTGCATACATGTCTTACATCTAATATGTTGGTTTCAATTTTGAATGTATTTGTATGCAATGAATTTGAGTTAGAAATGGAACAAACATATTTTCACAAAACATATATCTCTTAGTTTATATTCCAAATCATGATACAATGTTTGGGGGGGGGTCATATTTTATTATGATTACTATGATATTTTATTGTGATGAGGTGACACATATGTGCGAGAAGGGAAGGGAGGGAGAGATTCAGTAAGAGCCATCATTTTCACTTTTAACGACACCATTTTCTTTGTCCCTTCTCTCTCCCTC
>JASDQU010103545.1:103411-115215 GCA_032191745.1 Picea mariana | reverse complement strand
CTTTGCCCCTCATTCTACCTCCCTCTCTCTCTCTCTACCCCCTCTTGCCCATTGTGCCAACTATTCTCTTGTGAACATTCTACCATCTTTATAATGTTGATGCTCTTGGATTGTATGGGATGGTTATCATGGAATGGAGACATTCCCTACCACCTTAAATATGTATATGGGATTCATTCCATTCATGAATTTTCTCATGAATAAGAAGAAAAATGAAAGTAGAGTCTATTGGCCCAACATTTTCAATGGAATAGAGGGGAATAAGTCTTGTACAAAATATTTGTAGGGATCTCTCTCTCTTTCTCTCTCTCTCATGCGCACGCGTGTAACATGCGCGTGCTCTACCCCCGCTCTATATATCCCTCTCTCTCCCTCCCAAATGGAAACCACCGATATAGTCACTTGTCAAAACCAAATATATCCAGTAGAAATTAGTAGATTACCACGGTATTCATAGATGACAAGAAAACAACATTGTTATTTCCCCATCAAATACCTTATCTTGTGCAGTCTTATATGTTATGTTTTCGTTCATTTATTTTAGAATTATTTTCAATGGTTTGTATCATCCATGATTATGATGATTATATAGATTTTAAATACGGACCATATAATAACATAGTCCATGGTTTTAGTACGAACCCATATCTTAACTTTTTGTTGGATGGAAATTTATTAGAAGCATGAGTGTAGAAGCATGTACTTGTCTGTCAAAATTTCATAATTATAGGATTTGAGGAAAAATCAAATTAGTTTTTTCAAAAAGATCAGAGTTAGAAAACTTTCATAAAATATATTCCAATAATATGCAAAAAGGATCCTCATACAAAAACATATAGGATATGGACTGTGTGCCTGTGTCAAAGTGAATAGGTGATGGAAGGTAAGTACATTTGCTTAGCCTCTTGGACATGCTAGTTTGCCTCACTTCATGCAGTCCCAATGCATTATCACTTTATGAATGTCTCTCATCTAGGATGTCAATGGCAAGACTTTTACATATTTTGGGATCAACGATAGTTCACCACTAGAATTCTTAAAGCATCTTGAATGACCCTTTTCTTGGTAATTATATTCAAGGTAACCTCATGCATGCAATTTATCATTTGTATACTTCAATAGTACATTAGATTTTGTACATGTTCATTAGTATAAATTATAATGTTTGATGGGGTTTAATCCCAATGTATGAGGCATATAAAAGTTGATATAAATATAATATACAAGATGCACAACAAGATGATATAAATATTGGCTTTGAATTATGATTTAAGGTCAATTTTTGCTAGTGCACGAGAATTTGTATATGATCCTATTCACAAACATTGATATGATGTGCAATTATTTTATAATCTATAGTTAATTTGGATTAGCTAATGTACTTATTCATTGTGTTATAAGGTAGTAACTTGTATATAAATACCTACCTACATCCTTTGCCTTGGTCACCATCGTCCCCATGACTCCATTAGCTATGAAATTTTTTGATAGATTTTTGTTTTTTGCACAAATTTCCTTCTCTCTCATCTGAACCTACAAAATCTCAAAGGGGAAAAATAAAAATCCACTCGAAGAAAAAACAAATGGAAAAATGAAAAACACAGTTAACAATAAAACATATTAATAGAAATCGTATCTTCCCCCTTTCACTTTCTACCACCATTTGGCTCCATTCTCATATCCCAACAAACCAACGCTCATATTCACTCTTCCCTACTCTCGTAATTGTTCTACTGATTATCTATCTTACTATGTCTCCTGCCTGTGAGGCTTCATATTCATTTAATTTTGATTTTGATACCTAAATTTTATGTCACACGCTCTCATCACCGTTGTTTTCATTTTTAATGGTCAGACAAGAAATGTCTTCCAAGTACGTTCCACAAGACCAAAAGTGCCTTATAATTATGCAATAAGACAAGAAATGTAATTAGGCATTGTGTTATAAGGTTGTAACTTGTAAATGTGATTTTAATATTTATTACGAATCTAAATGTGACTTTTTTGGCTTCGCTAACACTTGATCTGTTAAACTATTATTTTTCTATTCATTTATAATGTGTTTTTTTAAACAAATGTTGATGAACATCTATTGTTAACACCAATTTAACCCGAGAAATTGCCACATCAACACACCTAGAAGTTAACAACTACATGTCAAAGATATATCTTATAAGTGAGGAGGTTTCTCCACACATAGACATTGGAGAAAAGATTGGCATCCAAGAGTCAATGACAACAATTTATTGCAATAATTAACCATGGATAAACTTTGGATGAGCAAATTGTTGTACATACTTTGGGGATCTATGAAAGTGCTTAGGAATGTTGGTATGGAGGGTATCTTTTCGTTTGTATAGATGTGATAGTACATTCCAAGTTCAAAAATTTATAAGTCATTATATGTTCTTGATACTTTGTGTAATGTTTTTGGATTAATATTCATTCACATCTAAAACACTATCATCGTGATGTTAGCTATGGTGATTGAATAATAGTTTCAAGTAAGAAAAATTGTATTATTATTTGGGAGGATATTGACCTTTTAGGATTTTGAAAGTGTGAACCAAGAAGTTTATGTGAATATGACATGTTCATTTAATCAAAATTATTTACCTCTTAATTACATGCATCGGTTTCCACTTCCCTCCACTATGATAAGCTTGTGTGTTATAATCATCTAGCCAACTTTTTGTTTCGTTTGTATGCAGTTACGCAAAATCAAAATGCAATATACCAGATACAAAAAGTATGCAGAACAGAAATGAAATGCTAGAAATGGCAGAATAACAGTAATATAACCAGCATAATCTCCACAATAACACATAAATGATATAAGAACAACAACAAAAATAACACTTTGATTCAGAAAGCAATGTTCACAGGCCTCTTCGAGGGGGCAACCTCCAGTCGAGCAATGCTCTGTTACAATAATCTTCAAGCTAGGGTTTTCATTTCCTCGACTCTTATTTATACTAAATATGTCTATCAAGAGAAGCATCTAGAGGAAGATCCTTCTAGAAGCGAAAGCTTCTATTAGGTCTTCGTACATCCTCTTTATTCTATTTTATTGAAAGTGTTACACATCAACATTACTCGCTTTGATAAGTGTCACAAGTGTCGCATGTTGCTCACAAGTGTCGCAAGTGTCAAGCAAAGCATACTGCCATGATGCCTATGTCATACTTATAACGACATTAAGAAGACACTTAAAATGCCTCAAACACTTGATTTGAAGGAAGAGGAATGGTTAACTGAAGTTAAGTGCCTCTTGCCACCTGAAAGAATCATTGAATCTAGGTTTTTAGAAGAGAACACTCCCCTATATCTCTCTTAGGAGCGCTGGTGCTCCCCTATAAACTGCTAGGGAGCATTATAGCATTGAACAACCCTTTAGGAGGAGCGCTATTGATTTTAAGAGTGTTGGCGCCCCCCTAAAGCCTACTAGGGAGCGCTACAACACTCTGATGGCCCTTTTGAGGGAGCGCTACCTATTCTGGGCAGGAGTTGGTATATTGAGGAGAATAAGGGGAAGATCTTTTCAATCTTGGAAAGAAGTTGAATTCGATCTCCTGGTCCAGCCATGATCTTAGGGAAGATCCCTGACTCAAGGAGGAAAATGCTCAACTTACCCTCAAGATACCTCAAGAGGTTAGGCCTCTCTAAACCTATATAAGCAGGCTCTATCATGGTGGAAAGGAGGAGGAATTAGAAGCATGAAACTTATGATCTCATAGGAAACACATAGTGAACTGGAGGAGAGTAATCAGTGAAGTTGATGTCATCTGGATCGTGGATATTTTGAGCAAGGGTTAGACAAAGGGGATTTGACGAAGCTGCTGCATTCGCATCTACGGCTGTAAGTTACTTCCGTCATTGTTCTCATCAATATGACACGCTTGGCCTGTTTCTTTCTAGTTTGTGTTTAATCTCACATGAACTTGTCTCTGATAGATAGGTCTATTTCAAGCTAATATCAGTAGAGTAGGAAGTAGTTGTACCATTGTTTGTCTACAGGGCTTATCGAGAAGCAAAAGATCGGAGCTCAACTCGGAGCGTGCAGGGACAAACGTCGATAAAAGGTACTTCTTTTCTCCTACCTCCTCATACATCAGTTTATATAGATCTAAAAGGAAGTCAGTGTCCATGATAAGAGTCTTATGTCTTAAGAGTTAAGAGTCTAGCTCTCAAGAGGAGATCTACCTGTCCGCAGGGAGATTTTCCTTCAACAGAAAGGCCTTATTAATATTGACCTTTATTACATTCAAATATATTGATCTATCTATGTTCGGGTTAGGACCCTAACATGTCTGCCCCCTTAAAAACAGCCTTGTCATCAAATCTTGAGATGTGGAAACTGCTGCAGAATGGTAGTTGGTTCCCAAGTGGCATCTGCTGGAGTCGTATCTTTCCACTGGACTAGCACTTCCTTGATGGTTCTCTGACGTAGGCGATGCTCGCGCTGGTCCAAAACTGCTTCTCGTTGTATCCAAATGGATCCTTCTTCAGCTAACTCTGGAAGGTTGGTTTGAATTTTGTACCTAGTTCCAATCACCTTCTTTAAGCATGAAACATGAAAAATAGGATGTAGCTTCGACTGACTGGGCAGAGCTAACTGATAGGCGACTTGCCCCACACACTTGAGAAATGTATAAGGACCATAAAATTTGGGCGCTAGCTTCTGACAATGCTCGGCCTTGAGGGAAGTTTGCTTGTATGGTTGTAGTCGCAGAAACACCTGACCCCCTTCTACAAATTGACGTTCAGAGTGACCTTGATCTGCTTGTTGCTTCAAGCAATTATGTGCCATGACCAAGTTCTCTTTAAGGGTACGAAGAATATCCTCTCGAACTGTAAGTGTTTGTTCAACTGCATGGACCTTCGAAGTACCTGGTAAGTATGAGAGAACTGAAGGTGGCTTCTGTCCATATACCGCTTCAAAAGGAGTCATGCGTGTAGCTGTATGGTAGGAAGTGTTGTACCACCATTCACCTAGGGGTAACCATTGAGCCCACTGATGTTGCTTCTCAGGGGCAAAACACATTAGATATGTTTCCAAACACTTGTTCATAACTTCTGTTTGACCATCAGTCTGAGGATGATAAGTTGTGCTGAGATGCAATTGGGTGCTCTGTAGCTTAAACAGTTCTTGCTAAAAATTGCTTGTGAAAGTTGGGTCACGATCAGAAACAATAGAGTGTGGCATGCCATGAATCTTGAAGACCTGGTCCATGAAAATTTGAGCCACCTTGGATGCAGTAAATGGGTGTTAAAGAGCACATAAATAAGCATACTTGGAAAGGTGATCCACAACCACCATTATGACTGATTTATTCCCCAATTTGGGTAAGCCAGTAATAAAGTACATAGAGATATCCTTCCAAATAGCAGGTGGAATTGGAAGCGATTGTAGTGTGCCCAGAGATTTGACTATTTCTCCCTTGTGGCATTGACATACTTCACATTCAGCAACAAAATTATGGATGTCTTGTTTCATACCATCCCAGAAAAAGGAACGTTTGACCCTGTCATAGATTTTGGTGAACCCTGAGTGCCCCCTTGTGGGTGTAGCATGAAGCTTAGAAAGTACCGTGGATTTAAGCTTTTATTGTTTACTTAAATACAAAAGGCCTTTGTATCGAAGCTCATCCTGGAGCCAAGAGTACCCTGGGGGAGCCGGAGCATTGGTCTGCAATTGCTGGATCAAATGTGAACTTTTGGGATCTTGTAGCCATTTCTGGCGCACAGTTTGGAGCCAATCGGGTACAATGAAGGAAAGAGAAAAAAGGGATCCTTCTTCTTCATATTTTCGGGACAGTGCATCCGCCACTACATTGTCTTTGCCCTTCTTGTAAATGATCTCATAATCATATCCAAAGAGCTTAGTCACCCATTTTTGTTGCTTCGGGGAGGAAATGTGTTGTTCTAGAAAGTACTTGAGGCTTTGATGGTCAGTATTAATTTGGAAGCGTTGCCCCAAGAGATAAGGATGCCACAGAACAATGGCATGGAAAATAGACAACATTTCCTTTTCATAAATGGGTTTGCCCAGATTCCTTTCAGACAGTTGCTTGCTGGTGAAGGCCAAAGGTCGACCCTCTTGCATAAGGACAGTGCCGATTCCTTTCCCTAATGCATCACATTCTAACACAAAGGTCTTTGTGAAATCAGGAAGGGCCAGAACCGAAGTGGTGCACATGGTCGTCTTCAAGGTTTGAAAATCTTGAGCAGCGACTGGAGTCCAAGTGAAAGAGTTCTTTTTTAGGAGAGGAGTGAAAGGTGTTGCAATCTTTCTGTAGTTCTTAACAAACTTGCGATAATACCCTGTTAAGCCCAAAAATCCACGCAAGCTTTTGAGAGTCTTTGGGTGCAGCCAATCTTGCATAGCTTCAATCTTTTTCGGATCCACCCTGACGCCATCCTTTCCAACCAGATGACCCAAGTATTCTACTTCTAAGGCACCAAAAGCACATTTAGACTGTTTCAGGAAAAGTTGGTGTTGAGAGAGTAGATGGAGAACTTGATCCACATGAGTAAGATGGTCTATCCAGGTTTTTCTATAGATGAGGATATCATCAAAGAAAACTAAGACAAAATGACGGAGAAAGGGACAGAAGACATGGTTCATGAGGCTTTGGAAGGTGGAGGGGGCATTACACAAGCCAAAGGGCATGACCAAAAACTTATAGTGGTCCTCATGAGTTCAAAAGACCATCTTGGGAATGTCTGCCTCTTTCATACGTATCTAGTGATATCCTGAGCGAAGATCAAGTTTAGTAAAGAATTGGGTGCCACTCAATTCATCCAGGAGGTCATCAATGACAGGAATGGGGAATTTGTCTTTAATGGTCAGTTTGTTGAGGGCACAGAAGTCAGGACACATTCTCCAAGAACCTTCTTTCTTCATGACCATGACTACAGGAGAAGAGTAAGGGATCGTACTAGGGCGGATAATGCCTGCATTAAGGAGTTCCTAGACCATTTTCTCAATTTTATTTTTTTTTGAAAGGGGTGGCGATATGGACGGATATTGGGAGGAAGGCTTCTAGGTACAAGGGGAATGGAATGATCATGAACACCATGGGAAGGAGGGAGTCCTTGGGGAGTGGAAAATACCATTTGATGTTTAGAAAGGAGGGCTTGGAGGTCTTACGGCACCGGGGGTGTCTCTGTTGCTTGTATGGCATGGAGTTGGGCAATGACACCAGAATGACCTTTCTTGAGTAGATTTTCCATGCGATGGGAACTAATGACCTCAGGTGAACCAGCAATGATGCCTTGGAATTTATATTGGTGGCCTTCCTGGTCGAATTGCATGGTTAATGCCTTAAAATCCATGAGAATGGGACCCAAAGTTCTTAGCCAGTCTGCACCCAACACAATGTCACAACCACCCATGTCGATAGAAAACATATGGGGTTTTAGGTGGTAGTCACCGATTTGGAGACACACATTTTCACAGCACCCTCTACATTTCATGGAACCACCATTGGCAATCATGATTTGGAAATTGTTGACAGCATGGATGTAGCAATGAGTTTCTTGGGCAATGCGGCAATGAATAAAATTATGGGTGCTTCCACTATCAACCAGAATGATGACCTTCCGATGCTTGATGTAACCGAATAAACTTGAGGGTTTGGGGAGCAGAGAAGCCAGTGAGAGCATTGAGGGAAATGACGGGTTCGACTTCGAGAGGGTCTGAGGGAGGGGTTATGTTAGTGATTTCGGGTGACTCAGACATAAGGGGAGTTTCAACATCCTCTTTCGAAATATCCTCAAAGATGGCCATAAAGAGATTTTGTTCCTTACACTTGTAGCCCGAGAAATATTTTTCATCACAATTATAACAAAGGCCTTTGAGTTGGTGTTCATCCATTTCAGCCCTGGTCAATTTTTGGATCTTTAATAGGGCGGAGGGAGTAGTGGGAGTTACGGGTTTAGGGTGAGGGATAAAGGAGGGTTCTTTTGTTTTGAGAGGATACCACCTGTTGTGCTTCTTTATCTCTTTTAGTAGCCTCCACCCAAGTCGAGGGTCGAGCCATGAGGACATGAGCCCAAATCTCCTCCTTGAGGCCACTGATAAAACACTCTCAAAAGAAAGCATCAGTCATGCCCTCTGTTTGAAAAGTCAGGTGCTCAAAGGCAGCTATGAAGTCTTCTACTGTTCATGATTGTTTCAACTTTTTCAAACAGCCCAAATGGTTGGTGTCCATGGAAAAGCGTTCATAAATCTCAGTCACAAATTGGGTCCAAGAAATATACCCTTGACAGAAAGTTTTTCTCCACTGCCACCATTGCCAACGTTCTTGATCTAGATGGAGAACACCATACCAGAGTTTGGCTAGGTCATCTGTAATGCTGTATAAAGAGAAATAATGTTCCATTTGGGTTACCCAACTAGTGGGGTCTGAGCCATCAAATTTGGTCACATCCACCCGCGGAAGGCGTATGTCACATTGAAAGTGATGGGACTGAAAGGTATGGGAATAGGGGGAATTTTCACCTTCAGTCTTTGGAGGTGCTTCAGAGAAATGGTCATCTGTAGGGATCTTCAGTTTGGTGCAGAGTGATGCAAAGATAGATTCAAGCTGGGTGGTCATCTCTTGTTTGACTTCCTCCAATGAGCACTGCATGGTTGCATTTATGGTAGCATTGATGGACGAATCAATGGAGGCAACAGTAGCGCTGAGTTGTTTCACTTCTTTTTTTATTTTGAGGAAACCAGATTGCAAGGNGGATGAATGTGATGAGGGTGAAGAGATGAATCCAATGGAATAGGTCTCAAATAATGGTGAAAAATTTTCTAGATTTTTTTTTTTACACCTGCGGAGTTATACTCCGGTCTGAAGAATACTGCACTGATGAAATCCCCAAATGCTTAACCAGAAAGAAATGCGTATTTACTTGGCAACCCGAACACAGTTGCGCGGCAATAGATCTTGTCTTTTTTAATTTGTTTATGTTCCTGTCTCCCAAGGGTTAGGTATTCAAGGGTTCTATAGACAAGGGTTTGCCCTGTGCTATAGCTCTTTGATATACATGCGGGGTCCAACAGTAGTACTCAGCCCAATATCTCAGGGTACTAACTAAGGAGGATAGATCGTACCCTTAGTCGTACTACCCGACTACCCAGGTACTAGAGAGTATCTTCCCGAGTGTTGTTCTCGGTGACACTATAGCAGTCCGGTGACCGATAGGTTTATCTAAAGAGGGCTTCAAGAAATCTAGGCCGATCCGTACACAGGTGTTGTCTGATGCGCTACCACTCAAAGGGGTGCCAACAGGGGTTACAAGGGTGGCCAACAGATGTGCGTTTAAGAACCACTTGTATTTCTTGCGTGTATGAATCCCTCAACTACGGGTTTATGCGCATAATGACAGATCTTTGTGGCTTAAAGACGCTAGAATGCGTCTCTACCCTGAAAGAAAAAATTCCCACAATTTCTACCAAGGAAAGTGCTCTGATATCACTTGCAATATACCAGATATAAAAGTATGCAGAACAAAAATGAAATGCTAGAAATGGCAGAATAACAGTAATATAACCAACATAATCTCCATAATAACACATAAATGATATAAGAACAACAACATAAATAGCACTTTGATTCAAAAAGCAATGTTCACAGGCCTCTTCGAGGGGGCAACCTCCAGTCGAGAAACGCTCTATTACAATAATCTTCAAGCTAGGGTTTTCATACCCTCGACCCTTATTTATACTAAATATGTCTATCAAGAGAAGAATCTAGAGAAAGATCCTTCTAGAAGTGGAAGCTTCTATTAGGTCTTCTTACATCCACTTTATTCTATTTTATTGAAAGGCCTTATTAATATTGACCTTTATTACATCCAAATATATTGATCTATCTATGTGTGGGTTAGGACCCTAACACAAAAAGATTATACAGCATTTATGCAAGCAATTAGAAACTAAATTGTTGGACATGTTGTATCTATTGAAAGAATGAAACACATTCAATTTTTAAAACTCCTAAAGACATAAAATTCAAAGCCAGGTCCTATATTGATTTGTTGATTAATTGGGTTGGTTGTCATTGATGTCAACCCTTGAAGAAAGTCTAGTAGAAAATTCTGGTAGCACAAATTTTTGGGTAATGGACCCAAGTTTGTTTTATGTATAATGGTATGAGTTTTGATATATTTGCAGGTAAGACTATTCTATATAGATAGTACATGTCATGCCATTTCTGGTGGTATGTGGAACGTCACATAACTCCTCACGGTTAGAGAGTTATGGCCATGTGAAGTTGAAGAACCCTCATGAGTCATCTAGAAGCCCCAAAAGGTCAAAGTTGTCAAAGTGTTTGCAAAAGAAATTATTTAAATAATAAAGTTAATGGAGAACTCCCTAAAATAAAGAAAGTGGGATGCTACATGAAAGTATAAATAAGAGGAAAGTTTCTCTCAATTAATCACACTTGAACCTATTGAATATCATTGAATACATATTTTGTGTAAGGTTATTTGGGCAGGTATTATTGATAGAGAAAAGTGTGCAGGAAAAGTTCGGAAGAAAAAATGCGGCAGAAAAATCATAGCAGAAAAAGTGTGGCAGAAAAAGTGCGGCAGAAAAATCGCAACAGAAAAAGTGCGGCAGAAAAATTGCGGCAACAACATGGTTGGGGTCTATTTATGAGAGATATGGCACATCTTGTTTGAGGTATGTTTTGTGAGCTAGGGTTTATCTCTTGAGATGGTATTGGATGTTCAATATTGTTGCATATATCAGATTTGTGGAGGGATATAGTTGGTATTTTGTTGTTGGTATTTGGCATATGGGTATTGGTCTTTTGGTTGTGATGTGTTGTTGAAGTTGTTGGTTTAGCCTTAGGCTACATAACAGTGAGGTTGTGGCACATGGTTTGATGTAAGTTTTTATGGTATTTGGTTTATGGACAGAGTGATGAATTTTTTATGGTTATATTGGTGTATGTATTTGGTATATGGCTGAGGTACATGTTGGGTACATGGTTTAGACAAGTAGTTGATGATTTGACACATACATGAGGTGTATAGTTAATGATGTTGGTACATCTTGATGAGTCATAGTTGATGTGTAGTTGATGCATGGTACATGTTGGTTCAGGTTATTGGTACAGGTTGTTTGGTGCAAGTTGATTGGTATAGGTTGTTATAGGTTATTGGTACAGGTTAACAATGATAGGTTGACAGTGACAGTGGTTGATTCAGTGACAGTGACAGGTTGTCTACATTTGGAATTTATATTTCAGGGTGGTTGGACGGGGCCAGGACAGGTGGTTGTAGCCACCTTCTGGTATTAGCCGGAGAACATAGGGGGTTGTAGCCTCCTTCTGGTTGTAGCCAGAGAATTGGGGAGTTGGAGATTCCCTTAGGTTGTAGCCTGAGAAACTAGGGGGTTGGAGCCTCCTTCCAGTTGCAGCTGGAAAACAAAAGAAGTTGGTGCTTCCAATGAATGTAACTCTTAAAGACATATAAGAAAAAACATTTCATGGTTTTCTCTCGCTTTGGGTTTCCACATAAAACATTGGTGTACTATGTATGTGTATGATTGTTCATTTGTTCATTGTTGATTTACTCTACAACTATTGGATGATAATTCTACATTGATATAACACTTGCATTTTGTAGTTGAAAATGATTGAATTTCTCTATTACTGATTCACCCTACCCCCTCTCAATAATCCAACAATTGGTATCAAAGCAGGTTCCTTCAGAAACCATTTTAACCACTGAAAGGTAGATCATGGATAGCAACAACATGTATAAAAATGGAATACCACAATTTGATGGACAAAAGT
>JASDQU010103545.1:77793-101665 GCA_032191745.1 Picea mariana | reverse complement strand
TGATGGACAAAAGTATGAATTTTGGAGCAGAAGGATGAAAACATATATACATGCACATGGATTTGAAAGTTGACAATCTATTGTAGATGGATACAAAGAACCAACAGTTCGGTCAACAAATGAAAGAACAATAAAACTCGGGAAAAATAATTTAAAAGCCACAAATGCACTTTTGAATGGCCTTTGTGAATCAATATACACCAAATTTATACATTTTAAATCTGCTAAAGAGATTTGGGACAAGCTTCAAAATATTTATGAAGGAGATTCAAAAGTCAAAGCAGCAAAACTTCAAACTTACAGAGGTCAGTTCGAACAAATAAAGATGAAGGAAGATGAGAATATTGCATCTTACTTCTTACAAGTCGATGAAATAGTAAATGCAATCATGGGATTGGGAGAAGAAATTAAAGAATCTGTAATTTTTCAAAAGGTACTAAGATCTCTTCCTATGAGATTTGATCCTAAGATATCAGCACTAGAAGAAAGAGCAGATCTAAACTCAATAAGAATGGACAAAATAAATGGAATCTTCACAGCATATGAAATGAGAACTGAACAAGAAAATCCATATATAAAACAAACAACTTTCAAAGCATCCAAAAGGTCAAATCAAAAGGGAAAGAAAAAGGAAAAAGAACATAGCAACAACAGTGACATCTCGGAGTCCCCGAGGTGTAGGACAGTCGGTGACGGAGTGTGTTGTTAAGCCACTCCGTGATGTTAAAGTCACCGTTTCGAAACCTGAGGGGACAAAAAATCCAACCATGTTAAGGGTTGGTGTGGCTCAGGTCGGGTGCGATCCCCAGGTGATTTTGACGGCTTAGATGCCCCTGAGTCGCGGTTTCTCAAGCCACAGGTTAATCGCAGGTCCTGCACAAATTAACAAACAAAAAAAAAACAGTGACATCTTGGAAGATGATGAAGAAATGACCAACTTTGTCAAAAGATTGAACAAAGGGACCAACGGCAGATATAAATGTAAGTTTTCATTGATTTGTTTTAATTGTGATGGTATTGGTCATTTTTCTAACANTGTTAAAGTCACCGTTTCGAAACCTGAGGGGACAAAAAATCCAACCATGTTAAGGGTTGGTGTGGCTCAGGCCGGGTGCGATCCCCAGGTGATTTTGACGGCTTAGATGCCCCTGAGTCGCGGTTTCTCAAGCCACAGGTTAATCGCAGGTCCTGCACAAATTAACAAACAAAAAAAAAACAGTGACATCTCGGAAGATGATGAAGAAATGACCAACTTTGTCAAAAGATTGAACAAAGGGACCAACGGCAGATATAAATGTAAGTTTTCATTGATTTGTTTTAATTGTGATGGTATTGGTCATTTTTCTAACAAATGTCCTCATAAGAAAAATAAGAGGAATGATGAAGATTACTCAAATAGCAAACAAACATATAAAGGAAAAAGAACCACAAAGAAAGCATTCAAGAAAAGATTATGCACCAAAGAAGACATCTCCTCATCGGATGAAGATGAAGTCAGTGACAATGAAACAGAAAGAGTTTTATTCATGGTAGTAGAAGAATCTGATAAAGAATACACCGAAGAAGAATATGAAGAGGCAGAAGTTGACTACCGAGAAGGATTGTTGTGTGCCATAGAAGTTATATGAAGAGAAAACAAGAAAAACAAGAAGCTACAAGCAGAACTAGAAAAGAAATAAGACACTCAAGAACTAGAACAAATGATCAAAAATTTGAAGGTTCAAATAGAAGAAGATAAAAGAATTGAAGAAGTACTCAAAGATCAACTATAAGAAAGAGACAAGATCATCGGAAATTTGGAAGCAGAGATTGTTACATTAAGAAAGGATATTCAAGAGAAAAATATGCAGAACAACTCAAAAGTTTTGGATAACATTATCATCATTCAAAAGCCTCATCATGACAAGTCCGGACTTGGATACAATCAAACGGAAAATGGATCAAGCTCCAAAACAACAGAACAAGAAACATATCCAAAAAGCTATGCAGAAATAATCAAAGGGGATATGAAGACCTACAAAGAAGATTACAAGGACTCTCCTCCACTGAGAAGATTTAGATTTCAGAATCAACGACCAACAGATAGGCCTCATGAAGAAGAAGGATTCATAAGAGAAACTCCTTTCAGAAGATCTTCAAATCCTAGGTATCAAACTATATTTTTTGGTTTATGTTATGCATGTAATATTTTTTTACATAAAGCTATGAATTGCAAAGCTAACAGCAGGAACATAAACAACTTTGAAAGTCATACCCAAAAGGGTTATCTAAGAAGACTCAGTGAAACACAGAGAAGAAGTTATGATAGGTTTGAATCAGTGTAACAACTTTGGACACATGGCCAAAGATTGCATAATGACAAATCCTCCTAGAGAACCACAACAGAACAACAACAATCACAGACAGGAACCTCAGAAGAGAACATGAATAAGAAAGCAGAATCAGTATAGTAATGAAGAATGCACACTCGATCTACAAGCTAAGCAGAAGAAACATGGTTGGTATGTTAACAGTGGTTGTTCAAAACACATGACAGGTAAATAAAAACACGTTTCTTACATTAAGAAAGGAAAGAGATGGATCAGTCTCCTTCGGAAATGATGATTCAGCTAAAATCATTGGAAAAGACACAGTTAGAATTGGAAACAAGAATACCAAGGCAAAAAAGTTTCTACTAGTAGAATATATGAAACATAATCTTGTAAGTGTGATTCAAATATGTGACCAAGGTCATAAAGTTACTTTCGATTCACAAAAGTGGGAGATAATAAAATAAGGTTCAGTAAAATTGATTGCAACAACTGCAAGAACTTCAAGCAACATATATGTATTAACTAAAATTGGAAATGAAAAGTGTTGTCTAGGAAAGGAAGATGAAATTTGGCTATGGTGCAAAAGAATGGGTTACATACACTTTGATAACCTTGTCAAAGTCAGAAAAAAGGAAGCAGATATAGAAATTCCCCATATTACGAAACCAACCAATACTTTATGCAAGCATTGTCAACAAGAAAAGAAAACAAAGATCGGGTTTAAATCACTAGAAATTGTGCATACTGATCTAGTTGGACCAACTACAACAAAGGGTTTAAAAGGTGAAAAATATTTTATGTTATTAGTTGATGATTATACAAGAATGACTGTAGTTTGTTTTCTCAGGAATAAGTCAGAATCTTTTGAAAACTTCAAGGTCTACAAGGAAATGGATTCAAAAATCAAATGTTTGAGATCTGATAATGGAGGAGAGTTCACTTCAAAGGAATTTATGGACTACTGTGGTAGGCATGGAATAAAAAGGAAATTCTTCGTTGCTAGGACACCTCAACATAATGGAGTTGTTGAAAGAAAGAACAGTACAATACAGAAAATGACTTGAAAAATGTTAATGGATTCCAAATTGACAGATATCTTTTGGACACATGCAGTGCATACAGTGGTTCACATTCAAAACAAAGTAATGCTCAGAAACAACACTGACAAAACTCCCTACGAGCTATGGAAAGGAAGACCATCAAATGTGAAGTACTTCAGAGTATTTGGAAGCAAATGCTACATCAAAAGAGAAGATGGCAGAATGGGAAATTTTGACTCTCGTGTGAACAAAGAAGTACTTGTTGGTTACTCAAGTACAAGGAAAGCATACAAATGTTACAATATGAGGTTGAACAAAGTTGTGGAAAGAATCAATGTAACAATTGATGAAATGGGTGGATGAGAATTAAAGGAAGAAGAAAATGAATCAATGGAACAACTTTATGAAGAAGAAGTAGAAAATTAAGAAGAAGTAGAAGGAGAAGATGAAGAGAATTAGATAGAAGTAGAAGAGCAAGTCCAGGAAGTGCCTCCAAAGACACCTATCAAATGAGTACAGAAGAATCATCCTTCAGATCAGATTATCGAAAACAAATATGCAAGTGTTGAGACTAGAAGAAGAATCTGTTCACTGGAACAAACGCACCTAGCACTCTCATCTACGATTGAACCAAACAGTTTTGAAGATGCCAGCAAGGATGAATTTTGGAATAAGGCCATGGATGAAGAATTAGATCAAATAGAAAAGAATGACACTTGGGAATTGGTTCCAAGACCAAAGAATAAGAATGTGATTGGCACAAAGTGGGTATTCAGAAATAAATTGAATGAATATGGACATGTTACAAGGAACAAATCTAGATTGGTATGTAAAGGATAGGCATAGGTTGAAGGAATTGACTTTGAAGAGACATTTTCCCCAGTTGTCAAAATGGAAGAAATCTGATTGCTTTTAGCTTATGCTTGCTCCAAGAATATTAAAGTATATCAGATGGACGTAAAATCAAATTTTCTGAATGGGGAACTTGAAGAAGAAGTCTACATTGAACAACCAAAAGGATTTCAATTGTCAGAGAACGCAGATTATGTGTGTAAATTGAAGAAGGCTTTGTATGGTGAAAAACAAGCTCCTAGAGCATGGTACTCTAGACTGGATAAATATATACAGTAGGCAGGGTTCAGAAAAGGAAGTGCAGACAACAACCTCTACATCAAGGTAACTCAAGATAATATTTTATTAATTGAAGTTTATGTTGATGATATTATTTTTGGAAGCAATGATGACATGTTAAGCCAGAAATTTGCAAAGGAAATGTAGAATGAATTTGAAATGTCATTACTCAAAGAACTATCCTTCTTTCTGGGTATTCTGATACGTCAAAGAAACCAAGGAATTTTTATTTCTCAAACTAAGTATATCAGAGAAATGTTGAAGAGGTTTGGAATGGAAGATTGCAAACCAGTTACCACTCCTATGCAAACCAATTGCAAGTTGAACAAAGATGATGATTCAAAGTCTATAGACCAAAGGCAATACAGGTCAATGATTGGCAATTTACTATATGTGACAACATCCAGACCATATGTAATGCAGGCAGTTGGACAAGTGGCACGATTTCAAGCAACACCAAAGGAAACACATGTCGTAGCAGTGAAGAATATTTTCAGATATCTCAAAGGAACAGAAGATTTTGGATTATGGTATCCAGAAGGAAAGGATCTATCACTTATTGCCTACACAGATGCAGATTGGGCAGGTTGCATTGATGACCGACGAAGCACCAATGGAGCAGCGTTCTACTTGGGTGAGTGTTTAGTATCATGGATAAGCAAGAAACAATCATCAATATCCTTATCTATAGTCGAGGCAGAGTATATTGCAACAACAACATGTTGTACACGGGTTATATGAATGAAACAAACTCTGACAGATATACAGGTTGACTATGATGAGATGATTCCAATCTATTGTGATAATACAAGCGCCATCAATATCTCAAAGAACCCGGTGATGCACTCCAAGACAAAGAACATTCCAATAAAGTATCACTTTATACGAGAACAAGTTGCAGAGAAGAACATTAGAGTTGAATATGTGGGCACAAAAGAACAAGTGGCAGACATCTTTAGAAAACCGCTTCCATGGGAAGCCTTTGAGTATCTTCACCAGAGACTCGGAGTAATTTCTACTCCAAAATGAATGCTTTTGAATGATTATCTTATATGTCTTATATTTACACGAGGAAGCACCATAAAGAGGACAGTTCAGGTCAGGAGATCAGTTTCAAAAAGAGTTCAGTTAGGGGGAGTATCCCCAAGGACAGTTCAGGTCAGGAGATCGGTTTCAGGAAGAGTTCAGTTAGGGGAGTATCCCCAAGGACAGTTCAGTTAGGGGGAGTATCCTCGGATGGAAAGATACCTTTGCCATTGATGACAAACAGGGAGAGATTTATCATATGCAGAGCATAGAGGCATGGTTCCAGGGGGAGCGATGGTCATGGGGGGAGCATGAGTGATATGACTTTAGTATTGCATGACATGAATTCAGTATTGCATCAGAGTGTTGCCATCAATTCAAAAAAGGGAGATCGTTGATTAATTAGGTTGGTTGTCATTGATGTCAACCCTTGAAGAAAGTTCGGTGTCAAATTTCGGTAGCACAAAGGTTTGGGTAATGGACCCAAGTTTGTTTGATGGATAATGGTATGAGTTTTCATATATTTGCAGGTAAGACTATTCTATATGGATCGTACATGTCATGCCATTTCTGGTGGTATGTGGAAGATCACATAACTTCTCACGATTAGAGAGTTATGGCCATGTGAAGTTGGAGAACCCTCCTGAGTCATCTAGAAGCCCCACAAGGTCAAAGTAGTCAAAGTGTTTGCAAAAGAAATCATTTAAATAATAAATTTAATGGAGAAATCCCTAAAATAAGGAAAGTGGGATGCTACATGAAAATATAAATAAGAGGCAAGGATCTCTCATTTAGTCACACTTGAACCTATTGAATATCATTCAATATCTATTTTTTGAAAGGTTATTTGGGTAGGTATTATTGATAGAGAAAATTGCAACAGAAAAATCACAGAAGAAAAATCGCGGCAGAAAAATCGCAGAAGAAAAAGTGTGGCACAAAAATCGCGACAGAAAAATCGCGGAAGAAAAAGTGTGGCACAAAAATCGCGGCACAAAAAAGTGCGGCACAAAAATCGCGACAGCAACATGGTTGGGTTTATTTATGAGAGATATGGCACATCTTGTTTGAGGTATGTTTTGTGAGCTATGGTTTAGATCTTGAGATGGTATTGGATTTTCAATATTACTGCATATATCATATTTGTTGAGGGATACAGTTGGTATTTTGTTGTTGTTATTTGACGTATGGGTATTGGTCTTTTGGTTGTGATGTGTTGTTGAAGTTGTTGGTTTAGCTTGAGGCTACATAACAGTGAGGTTGTGGCACATGGTTTGATGTAAGGGTTTATGGATAAAGTGATGAATGTTTTATGGTTATATTGGTGTATGTCTTTGGTATATGGTTGAGGTACATGTTGGGTACATGGTTGCAACAAGTAGTTGATGAGTTGGCACATACATGAGGTGTATAATTGATGATGTTGGTACATCTTGATGAGTCATAGTTGATGTGCAGTTGATGCATGGTACATGTTGGTTCAGGTTATTGGTACAGGTTGTTTGGTGCAGGTTGATTGGTATAGGTTGATACATGTTATTGGTACAGGTTGACAGTGATAGGTTGATAGTGGCAGTGGTTGATTCAGTGACAGTGACAGGTTGTCTAAATTTGGAATTTATATTTCAGGGTGGTTGGATGGGGCAAGGACAGGTGGTTATATCCACCTTCCAGTTGTAGTTGGAGAACATAGGGGGTTGTAGCCTCCTTCTGGTTGTAGCCAGAGAATTGGGGAGTTGGAGCTTCCCTTAGGTTATATCCTAAGAAACTAGGGGGTTGGAAACTCCTTGAAATTGCAGCTGGAAAACAAAGGAATTTGGTGCTTCCAATGAATGTAACTCTTAAGGACATTTAATAAAAAGCATTATGTGGTTTTCTCGCGCTTTGGGTTTCCACGTAAAACACTGGTGTACAGTGTATGTGTATGATTTCTCATATGTTTATTGTTGATTTACTCTGCAACTATTGGATGATAATGCTACATTGATATAACACTTACATTTTGTGGTTGAAAAGGATTGAATTGCTCTATTACTGATTCACCCCCCGCCCCCCCTTCTCAGTAATCCAACAGATTCAACTATGAAATCTACCATTCAAAGAATCTTAGATGAGCATAACTATAATATACCCATTTATGGAATATAAATATAAATGAAAATTATATGATGTATATTAATCAAAATATAGTCATACAACACCCAAATGTATGCATTGTTTATGTTTCATACTTAAACTAACAATAAATTCGAAATAACATGTTTTACCAAAACAATTTTTTGAAACAGTAACCACCATGAGAAAAAACATTACATCCATGGAAGTATGATCAATTCTGCAATTTCTTTGGACTTGTTGAACCCATTTTTTTCTTCCCCTTTCTTTCTATTTTCTCGTTTTCTTTTCTTACCTCTTCTCTTCCCCTTCTATAATTTCCCTTCCTGAATCTCTCATATTCCCCTTTTTTCACTTTTCTTTGTTGTATCAAGATTGCCACACTTAATCGTTTTCACCAGGTTCACGGAATTTCGAACTTACAGACTTTCGGACTTGTATTATGTTCCCTTTACCCATGTATCAATCCACCCAACACTTAGTTTATTTTTGCATCGCGGACTTTTGGACTCACGGACCTACATGTTATACCTCCACTTCTCCCATAGTTCGCCCGACGTATCTCAACACTTTTCCATTTCATCTATTCAAACCTTCGGACTCGTGGACTTGCCTTTCCATTCTAATCATTCACTCGGACTCTCCGTCATCATGTGTCCCTTATTTCACTTTTATCAAGTAACATTTAATTATATCTTTATGGAATTCACTACTAAATTCATTTTTGAAATGGTTGTTAATTAATGGTGTTTATATCGAGGCAAGTCACATTTATTTTGAGTTAATGATTTATTCGAAATAAATCTAACTTAAAATCATTTTACTATGCAAAGTAATATTACAAGAAAATCTCGCCAACTCCATGAAGTTAGTCATGAGAAAACAACAATTATGTGGAGATACCTTGAACCTTTCTTCGAAGAAGACCAGAACTATCATTGGTACCAGTACTATTCAAATTTGTTGGGTAAGTAAAACAACAAGGTGTGGAGTTCATGGACACTCCTCGTAGGTTGTGTCCCAGAAGTCTTTAAATGAAAGGATATCATCATTTGGTGCATCAACAAGTTTATCCAAAACATAAGGGTAATCAACAATGCTCATGTTTCCTTGTCGCCTTCAATATTTAGGGATATGTTGAAATTGTCGGAGCCGAACCTGGTTTACAAAGGGGAGGAAGCCAAAAAAATTCTAAAAAGAAAAAATAATGTAATTGAACTTCTTCAAGAATATTTACACGACCCTACATCAATGCCAGAAGATATATCTAGGATTCAAGTAAGTCCTTTGAAAAAACCTTATAAATAAATTCCTTGGTTATTTACTTGAATTGTTGGCCAAGACTCTACATAAACCATTCCTCGATTGGCATTGTATATATTTCATTTCATAGTTCATGAAAACCCAATATTCGACTAGGCAAAGATTATTTTGAATGAGATTATTGCACAACTGACAAATTTCAAGAATGAGAAGAAATTTTATATGCCATCCTATTTGGTATTTTCTATCACCTATTTTCACACATTTGAGGGTTTAAATATTTCTAGAAGGGTGAAAGAAAAGGTGGACCCTGTGACCATGTGGTATCAAGATTTATTGAGCCATAAGGTCAGCCACCATTTATATGAAGTATATGATGATTTTGTGTTTAAATTCAAGAATCTATTATTCGTGGAAGATACTTCATGACTCCCATTGGAAGTGTCATCGTTTCTAAAAGGGAAAGGAATTTTTGAAAAAAATGGAGGATTTCAATATCATCGAAGTTTTCTATTCTAATGAAAAACCCATTTTTCTTCCATATTATATATCTGATAAGTTGTTTATTATTGAAATAGCTAGACAATACAAATTTTGGTTTCACACCTTTTCTGAGAAAAGAAAAAAACAATTCATACCTCTTCCATGAAAAGTCAGTGAAATTATTCTCAGAGGAATTTCCAAGATTGACAAGTATGCTACCTATTTCGACCATTGCAACCTGATATATGCAGATGAAATCAAGGGTTTTGACCCTATTCATCTTTTTTTAAATAATTTGATTTCAATCAAGCTCAGCCCTGCACTCATAAATTCAGTTGTAAGCAAAGAATAGGAGAATGATATCCATAACCCTAATAATCAAGAAGCTGACAGATACTTCGGCGATATATAAATTGTCATAAGTACCACAGAGCATCAAAAGGAAAGAGGTAAGACTTCAAATGAGAAGAATTCCCAGACACCAGTTGTTTCTTGAAGAAGTGTTCTACCAAAGATGAATCCTCATCCTGGGACATCACAACAAAGAAAAATACAGAGTAATAATTCAGGGGATGATGAACAAAGAAACCCTCCTCGAGGAAACTTGGAGAACCCCCACAAGTTAAAAATTAAAAGAAAAAGGACTAATTCACAGCAAGAGGGAGGAGAAACACATGCACCATAAAACGATTTATTATTGGATAATATGGACTTGGATGTGGATATCGAAAATATCACTTTCCCAGATGTAGAAGTACCTGCTAGAGAAAATGTACAGCATATTTCTACACGCATGGTCCCGGAGGAGACATTTTCTGATGAAGAGACTTTTGTTGTACAAAATACCTCTTTTGACAGGGAATCTAAGAAATTGGTCTTTGAAAGAACTACGAAAAGTAAAAGTGGGAAGCTGCGGTCCACCATTGATACACGAAACATGTTGCCTTCTAGATTGTCGTCTATTCATAAAGTTACAGGGGATGCACTCGATGTTTCAATTGCCAATATGGAGGAATAAAATGCCCAGTTGAAAGAGAAAATTAAACAATTGGGAGTAACTCTCATACCTCCACCTATTTTGGCTTCCCCCGTTGTCATGATTCGTCCCGAGAAAAGTTTTCAAGAAACCCCACAGTCAAGTGCTAGAGTCAAGAAAATTTCAAATTTGATTATTGCCACTCGACATTTTGTCAAAGAGAATATTAAGAAAAGGATGTCATTTCTTTTAGATTTATGGGATATGGAAAAAAGATTTGCCTCTCTCGGTTTGAGAATTCAGAACATCGGGGAATATTTGAATAAATATTTTAGAAATGATGAAGGTGTTTATACAAATGGAGTTGAGATGTCTTCAATAAAGGTTTCAGCAATGACATAGCAGATGAGAAAATAAGAAAATTTACCTTCCCCGAGCTGCATCAAGCAACTAAAGGACTGTTGGATTAAAAGAATCAATGTATTGAAGGGGCTTTCAACTCAATTCACTAATTTGTCAAGAAGGAAGACAGAAGTATACTAATTTTTTTTTATTTAGATATCGTTGGCATCACTATTGAAGTCCCAGACCCTAAGTATATATGAAATTCAATGCTCATGACTCGAAAAATTTTTGAAGGAAAAGTTGAAGAATTAAAAAGGGAATCAACTGAAAAAGCTTGATACTATGATTGAATTCACACATGATGATATTGACAGCTCGCTTGTTGAGTATACCAATAAAACTGAAGATATTGAGAATACATTGCAAAATTTATCTATTGATTTTAGAGAAATCAAAAAGGAGTTGTTTAATATTAAAGTAAAACAAGAAGTGATGGTTGCCCCGTTAAGGCATTATATTCAAGAATGGTTAAACAACTCAATTGCCAAAATTTCTGAAATACCAATAGAAGCAATTACAACCGATAATCAAACTGCAACAAGCAAGGGTACAAAATAAATAACAACAAGCAAACAAAAAGGAGAGATATACCATCATAGTAATTCCATGTTGATCACATAATTCTTCCCTTATCAATTTTCATCCAGTTATTTTTATTCTTTAAATAAAAAGGTATAACAAAATTCAGATAATCTTCTTTTTTTCTTCTTTCGAGATTATGTTCTTTGACACCCGCCCGCGTTCCTCTTTATACTTCATACCTTCTTGTACATGTTTTATTTATGGTCTGCAAGAGCCCCAATCGCAGTCCATTGAATAAACGCCTTAATTTCAATGCACTGTAACAAACATTATTATTTTTGATAAATCCCAAAGAATTAATTAGGGATCAACTTTGATTGTATTTTATAACTATGAGCCTTGAGTATAAAGTATTTGAAATTGGTCTATCATAATCTTCTTTTGATCTCTATAAGTAGTACTCTATAAACCTTCTCTCATGTGAATGGGTCATCTTATTTTATTTTGAATGTGGTCATAATGTTTATTTTCACTATGATGGATGTGAGGATATTTTTTTATTTTCTGTAATGTGTGATGTGTGAAATTCTTGGTCCACTTCTCAGGAATTCTCTTTTATAAATACTATTTTACTTTTCAGCATTTTTATTTTTCTTTAGAATTAAAGATTAGACTATATTATGGTCCTATATTATTCTTGATTCAAAAATTACAAAGAATATCATAAGCCAAAGAGGAGTACCACCTCTTTAAAAATGAAAGAGGATTCATATCCTTGTGAGGTTGTCGTTTCGGTCCTGATGGATTCAAACGTCAAATTTTTTGGCGACCATACTGGGGAGCAAACTTGAAGATTTAGATATGGTTTTAGACCATAAAAAATTATATGAATTTTCCTCATGATAACTATCCCCAGTTAGAAATCGGATTGTATAACCAACAAAGTATTATGCGTTAGTTATATAACCTTGTAATATCAACAGCTGGAACTAGAGAAGAACTAGAAAGGTCTTGGGAAACACCAGTTCAAGATTAAGAAAGAGAAATTATCTGAAGACAAAGAAGAGACGGAAGGAAAGACTGGAGAAATGAAAGACGAGCTCGAAGAGCGCAAGAGCAAGGAGGGAATTGAAGTTGGATGAATACAAAGGACCAATCACTAGAAGCAAAAGCAAGCAACTGCATACCTCATAAATTGAAAATCATACTCTTGAAGAAAAGAAGAAACTTTCAGACATGGCTAAAAGAGAAGAAAGACGTGAAGAAGAACATGAAGAAAGAAGAGAAGAAATGGGAGAGGAAAGGGGACATGAAGAAAGACGAAGGTATAGAAACCTAATAAGGATAAGAGACTCCCCCCTCGACCTGCGAGTCGAATAACATGAGCTCCATGTTCTTCCTAAAGGTACTTTGAAGGCATTTCCCGGAGATGGAATGATTGATGTTAAAAGACATGTTGATTTGTTTTTGGATGTTTGTGATTTCCATCTTGTTGAACATGATGATGTGATGGTAAGGTTATTTCTCCAAAATTTGTTTGGTCAAGCTTATGAATGGTACACATCATTTCCCATAAGATCGATTGGCTCATTTAATGATCTTGAAGTGATGTTCTTGAATATGTTAGCTCCCCCAGTCGTGTATCATACTCTTCTTACTAAATTCACCCAAATTTTTCTAAAGAAAAATGAGAGGATAAGATATTTCAATCTTAGATTCAATAAAATACTGAATAAGATCCCTGAAGACAAAAGACCTAATGATCCAGTTATACTTGGTTGTTATAAAAATGATATGCCACCCAATGTGAAGTTCGGTATTAGAGCTTCCCAAATTGATACTTTGGATGAAGCAATGACTAAAGGTATGGAGATGGAGGAAATCATGATTGAAACAGGCATTGACCCTGACATTATCCTTGGAAGAGTACAAAGTTGGATGGATAGTTTGAACATTGTTGATCAAAGAGCATCTAGATCAAAAAATAATGAAGAGTAAAAGCCACGACCCAGTGAAAATCAGGCAGTTGATGGAGGATTCTCTAAAGGAATTATCCTGGATGTGAAGACAGATCCTGTTGCATCCCGGGGGATAAAGAAAAGAATTGAGAGTACGCAAATGAAAAGAACCATTAGAAAAATGCAAAATGAAATAACAAGACTAAGAAGGAATGATAATTACATGCTTAATCCAAGGATGTTGATTCCATAACAAAGAAGGAACCCTTCCCCAGAACAAAGAACGGGGTTTGAAAATGTCGACGACCAACAAAGACAGAGGGTTCCTAGACATCCAACTCTGAATGAAGTAATACTTGATGAGCCGTACAATGAGAAAATGGTCGAACCATAAAATGATTATATGCCAGAAGAATTTTTTGAATCTGTGCAAATGGGTGGATGTGAGACATCCATTTATATATTTGAAGAAGATGAAAATGATCCTATCTGGTAAGAAAACATTGTCCAAACACGAGCACTTGTAAATAAGTCCAAGAATAAAGACAATTCTGAAAAAGATAAAGAAAAAGCTAATGAGAAAGATAAAGAGAAAGAAAGTGAGAAAAGTAAATCGACCAACATAGAAGTCAAAAAGCAACAAAAGACGATCAATCCCCTTTAGATGATATATAATGTTGTGGATGATATAAGCAAGTTAAGAATTACTCTGCCTTTCACAGAAGTACTAAAAATTCCTCAATAGAGAGAAAACATTCTAAAATTGTTGGATGAGCCAACTGGGAGAATTGAAGCAGTAATTGCAAACCCAAAGCAAAGCTATAATACATCAGCAGTAAAGTTAAGAGGAAAATTTCCACCTTTCTACATTTCAATATAAAATCATGACGTTGTGCTCCACAACTGTCTAATAGATTTTGGCATGACAAACAACATCATGCCTTTGGCAGTGATGGAGGTGCTTGGCATGAGCTACACCAAGTACTATGAAACAAGCGAAAGAAGTTACGCAATTGATTCGAGGAAGGTACCATCCTATGGATAAATTAAGAATTTTTATGCATGGATTATTGTTTCTCCTCATATCATTCGTTTTTTAATATTGTGGTGGTGGATCTTCCTCTAGCATACAAAGTTTTCCTTGGAAGAGATTGGTCTTCCATGATTGGTGTCTATATAATGAATGATGGAAGTTGTATGATGTTACCTGACAAAGATGGAGCAATGATCAAGGTTCCTCGTGAACCTAGGAGACCATTTTCTTTCAAAAAGAAGGATAACAAACTAATGAAAGATTATATAGATGTTGGTATTAGGAACTATGCCATCTTGGATATGGAGAAAATCGAGGATATAAAGAGTGAAGATAATTACTTTGTTGGCTATTGGAGAATGTCGTTAGATGGAGATTTTTAAAGATCATGGAGTGGAGTTGGGATTGTACTCAAAATCCCCAAGAAGATCATATACCCACATGTCATTAGACTTGAGTTCCCTTGTACAAACAATGAAGCAGAGTATGAAGCCTTAATTCAAGGAATGATCCTGGCATTGGAGATGAAGATTGAACAATTGATTGGGATTGGGGATTTGGAGTTGGTAATAAATCAGATCACTCAGAAGTATAAGATTAAAAAGGAAAGGTTCAAACTATATTTCAAAAGAGTGAATGAATTAATGGAGTCCTTTAGTTCTTTCAATATATCTTTTATTCCAAGTGATAAAAATAAAAAAGCAGATTCTTTAGCATTGGTCACTTCATTTTCAAATCCAAATGACATTCAGAGTGAAACATCTTTTCAAGTAAAAAGAGGTTTTCAACCTTCAGTCCCAGATAACAAAGATTATCTCCAACTGTTTGAAAATGATGAGGACACAAAATATTTTCTAGCAAATGAAAATGACGATGAAGATGATAATATTTCTCTTGTTCCAAAGAATTGCGTCCAATCTGAATCTCTTTTCAAAAGAGATGATCATAAAAAAAGTCTCACAGAAGAATTTTCAGTCCGAAAAGTGCAAGAAATGAAGAAAGTCAATATTGGGACTGATAGTTCCCCAAAGTACATAAAGTTAGGAGTTGATTATACATCTGAAGAACTTGATCAATATATCACCCTTTTCAAAGAATATTTTGATGTTTTTTCTTGGAGTTATGATGATCTAAAATCCTATGATTAATCAATATTTCAACATATTATTCCATTAAGAGGAGAAAATCCATTTAAGTAGAAAATAAGAATGATGAATCCCAAGTTAAAATAGTTGGTAAATATCAAGTTGGAAAAATTGAAGAAAGTTGGAATAATATATCCCATTAGACATTTTGACTAGCTCTCAAACCCAATGGTTGTGATGAAAAAGACTGGGGAGATTCATAAGTGCATGGATTTTAGAGATCTCAATAAATCAAGTGTAAAAGACAATTATCCTGTGCCTAAGATGGAATTCCTTCTTTAACAAGTTATAGGGTCTGCTTGTATGTCCATGTTAGACAGTTTTTCTGGATACAATCAAGTTTTATTTGCAGAGGAAGACATGCCTAAGACGACTTTCATAACACCTTGGATACATATGTGTATGCTCGGATGCCATTTGTTTTGAAAAAAATTGGAGCTATTTTCCAAAGGGCTATGGACCACATATTCAAAACATTTATAGGAAAATTCATGGCGGATTATCAAGATGATCTAGCAGTCCATTCAAAGGCAAGAAATGAATATAGTCATCATCTGAGGCAAGTTTTTTAAAGATGTATATTGTATGGGGTTTCTCTGAATCCGAAGAAATGTTTTTTTGTTGTAGCTGAAGGCAAGTTGTTGGAGCATATTGTCTGTAAATAAGGAATTTATATTGACCTAGAGAGGGTTAGGGATATCAATGAACTCAATCCTCCATATTCTAAGAAAAGAGTCCAGTCATTTTTCGGAAAGATAAATTTTGTGCGAAGGTTTGTTCCTGATTATGCGAGCATATTAAAACTGACTAATCTATTGTTAAAGAAATACCAAAGGTTGGTGTGGACTTCGGACACATAGGAGGCATTTAATAACATAAAAAAGGAAATTACTACAACATTGATGCTCATCAGTCTATATTTTCAAAGAGGCTTTATCATGTATTTGTTTGCTACAGAAAGTGTTGTGGAATTAGTCCTTACTCAAAGAAATGATAAGGGTGCAGATTTACCAATCAAATTTATGAGTAAGACCCTCCATGACTATGATTAAGATACTCAGAATTAGAGAAGCAAGCCTTGTCTCTCATAAAAGAAGTAGCGCATTTTCGGACCTGTATTTTAAATTCTCATGTCATAGCATATGTTCCATCCTCTCTAGTAAATATTCTTTTGAACCAACAACTAAGAGAATGGAAATGGGAGAATTGGCTCGAAAAAATTCAAGAATATGATATTGAAATCAATCCTTTGAAAGCAGTCAAAGGGAAAGGATTGTGAAAAATCATTGTGAATAGTGATGCCCTGAATGGAGTGATTTATGTTTCAATTGGAAAGGCTATATCTAGCTCGAAGTGGTACAAAGACATTGTGTTCTATTTAAAATTTGGACAATTTCCCATCATCATGACTCCAAAGGAAAGAAGAGCTTTAAATATGAATTCAAGTCAACATGTGTTGGTTGTTGAAATATTGTTCACAAGAAACTATGATGGCATGTTATTGAGATGTGTAGATGAAAAGAAGGCTCAAGAACTGATACAAGGATTTCATGAAGGCATAAGTTGCAGAAATTTTGCACCTGCTACTACAAAACATAAAATAATAAGAGTCGGATATTATTGGCCATCAATTTTCAAGGATTCATATGCGATGGTGAGAAGATGCATTCCATGTCAACAATTCTCAAGAAAGATGAAGAGGTCTGCAATGCCTTTGCAACCCATATCAGTAGAAGAACCATTCACACAATGGGGGTTGGATTTCATCGGGGCAATAAATCCAAAATCAAGTAAGAGGCACATATATATTCTTGTTGCTACAGCCTATTTCATGAAATGGTAGGAAGAAACAACATTGAAAAGGCCAATCCTGAAGAATTTGGCGTTCCAGAGAAACTCATTACAGAAAATGGCTCAATTTTCATTGGATAAAAGTTCACAAATATTTGCGGAGAATATGGCATTGTGATGGGACAATCATCAAGTTATTATCCACAAGGGAATAGACTTGCTGAGTCCACAAATAAGACACCGATTCAAATCCTAAAGAAGACTATCGATTGAAATCAAAAAAATTGGCACTTGAAGTTGACAGACACTTTATGGGCAAGAATAATGACTCTGAAAGATAGCACTTGGATGTATCCTTACATGTTGGTTTATGGAAAGGAAGCGAAGATTCCAATCAACCTTGAATCGAATGCTTTGACTTATGCGGACAAAATGGAGGGCGTTGAAGATACTCCTCCTCTTCAGAAGAGATTGAATCAATTGTTGAAATTAGAAGAAGAAAGAAGTGAGGCTTTGAAGAAAATATCACAGAGGCAAAAAAATGTTAAGAAATACTTTGATCAAAGTGCAACAATCAAGAACTTTCAAAAGGGTGAATTGGTGTTGTTCTGGAACAAAGAAAAATAGAATTCGTCAATGCATACGAAATTCGAGGCACTCTGTATTGGGCCTTACCTCATTGAGAAAATTTTGGGTTTCAACTCATACATGCTTAAAGATATGAAGGGAAAGATGTTGATGTTGTATGTCAACGGGAAACACCTAAAAAATTTCTTCACTTGAGACACTCTCTTTTCTTTGCACGTAGTTTTTATTTTATTTTGTACATCCTCACTATCTCGACTCCATTTCTCAAAGGATAAAACATGTAGTCGTTAGATCCTAGATTCTTGACAACCTGCAAGGAATTATCATCCCATAGTTGGAGTCAGTTGTTGAACTCCTTTTGTTCTTCCCCTTTCTTTCTATTTTCCCATTTTATTTTCTTACCTCTTCTCTTCCCCTTCTATATTTTCCCTTCCTGAGTCTCTCATATTCTTCTTTTATCCCTTTTCCTTGTTGTATCAAGATCACCACACTTAGTTGTTTTCACCATGTTCACAAAATTTTGAACTCGCAGACTTTCAGACTTGTATTATGTTCCCTTTACCCATGTATCAATCCGCCCAACACTTAGTTTATTTTTTGCATCACGGACTTTCTGACTCACGGACCTACATGTTATACCTCCACTTCTCCCATAGTCCACCCAGCGTATCTCAACACTTTTCCATTTCATCTATTCGGACCTTCGGACTTGTGGACTTGCCTTTCCATTCTAATCGCTCACTCCAACTCTTCGTTGTCACGTGTCCCTTCTTTCACTTTTTTCGAGTAACATTTAATGCTATCTTTATGGACTTAATTCTAGTGGGAAAAAACCCCCTATTACTATATTGGGTCAGAATATAGGCAGAGCATTGACTTCCCTTAAAAGACAATCATAATCCTAATCTATCCCAAAACCATCCAAACTAAGAGACAAAACAGAAGAAGGAAGATTGGTAAGTGTACCTTAGGTCCTAACGTCTGATGTACACTTCCTTCACCTTTGTAGCTTCCTAAGTTGTGGGTGTCCTCCCAAAGATGACCTGTAAGAACACTTAGGAAAACAATGCTACAAATATACAATATCTACTTATCAAAGTTAGTGTTTAGATATAAACATAGATGTATTAATCAATAAAGATATAAATACGCAATGTATTGGGACGACAAAATAACTCTTTTATTCAAACTGAAGATTAAAATATTACAACCTTCTCATCGACAGATGCTCCACGAACTAGGTCTGGGATCCTCTTACTACCACTCCAAGTGCATCATTCCTAGGTTGTTTCTCACAATCAACTGATCTCCTTGGGAAAATGGAAGGGATTGTATAGGGAGAAAGGGATGAAGGGGAATGTTGAGGCCAAATCTCATAAAGGGATGCAAAACTTGGGCTAGAAGGGGAAGGGATTTTGGCAAGGTTTATTTGTTCTCTTGCTTGATGTTTGAATGATACCCCAAGACCTCATTTTATATGAAAAAAATATTGTTATTCGGTTTGGGGATGGGATACAATGGGTAATATGGTTAGGAAACCTTTAATAGCCCATTAACTCTGCTGAATTCCTTGCAACTTTTTATTTTTTGCAAATTTTGAAGGTAAACGCGGGTTGTCTAGCATGAAGCTTGCATATGTACATGGGATAGATAGTATGCAGCTAGCGTGTGTACGTGGGAAATAGTGCAGCAGAGCGCGCACATTCTCCAATCCTCAGCAGTAATTTGTAAAATTGTGTAAGTAGAAAGGCCAATGCCATGTATGCATAGGTAAGTCATTTTGGGACTATAATAGATGCCCCCTAATGTGTGAGGTTAGAAGTGCAATTGATGGCTGAAACACATTACAATATATTTACCAGTGGGAAGACACAGAGTCGAGTGAGCCTGGGACCAGAGTTCGGTAGCGCGCCATCTGCAAAATAACAATAATCTCTATGAGGCGGGCATACCCATGCTCGGGATGAACTAATCATGGTTTCCTATCAAATACACTATATATCCATGTCATATAAATGTGTATATAAAGTGTAGTCGCAAGAAATACACAACGGATCTACATCTCAAAATCATTCAATGATATTCAAGTACAATATAATATGCATCTTCAATAAGTATTGATGCTTGTAGTTGGAGATGAGAACACCATAGCTCGAGCAACAACTTCAAGATCTTCAACAACTTAGGTAGGATTACAATAGGAGTGTAAGACTCACTACCCTAAGGTATTCAACATGTTGTCGAGGAAATACTGGAGGATCTCAATCATTAGGCACATAACTTCATCGATTTTGAATATGGAATTGAATGGACTCTCGAGACGGCTGACTCATGAAAGTCAAGATAAAAAATGTAGAATGGTCGACTCGGGTTGTATAAAACTTCCCTTGGACAAAAGTACGAAAGATGATTAGACTCAGGAAGCGTAATATTGACATAATTTTGTGATGCAGGAGGCATCACAAACTCTCCATATGTTTGGAAGAGTGACCAAATGGAGAAGGACACAGATCTATGTAGCGAGAACAACTTCCTAAGGTCATACTAGATCCCAATGATTGGCGAACAAACATAAGGATGTGCTTTGTCGAAGGGTGACTATCTTGTTGTCGAAAAAAAGAATTGATATATCACATCCCCTCTTTTTGGAATATTTGTTTTTTTTTGTCTTTTTCAAATTTTTAATGAGCTTGAAAAAGAATAAAAGAATGCTACGTTATAAAGGAGGAACAAGTGTCACAAGCAAGCAAACTAGTTCCAAGCGCATGGAACATATTGATGCTCGGTGTAAGGAGACATGTGCAAGATATGGACACACAGGGAAAATTCCTCCATGGGTCAGGGTGTCATATCGCAAGGGAAAAAGTGTTTCAAGGCTTGCATATAAGGATGCTTTAAAGGTTCAGTTGAGAGAAACATGGAGCCGACATTAGGTCAAAGACGCAAAAATGAGACCCGCAATGCGATTAAGCATGACACAACAAGACTCCTTCCATGTGAATTTTTACAAGCCCAGAGAAGGTAAGTTCAATGGTTTTTTCACTTTTAGAGAGTCTAAAAAAATGCTAAAAGAAGACTCCAGGGGGTTCCTTTTTCACAATTAGTCCAATCAGTTCGAAAAAGGGTTAAACTTATACAAAAAAAATGTCTCTTCGAAACCATTTTAACAAGTGTGATTGAGACAAGATCACTCGACGACCTTTTCAATTTTAAGGAGTCTTGAAACAGATTAACTATGGAATCACAACCTTTTTCTAATTTTAGTCTCCTTAGCCCAAAAAAGTATAAAATATAACTTAGGAGAACTCTCTCGGCAAGACAAGTCTCTCAAGGCGTACCTTTTTCCTGGATAATCTATTGGCTGGAAAACGGGTTAAACTCATGTTGAATAGATGTTCCTTCTAGACCAATTAATGAGTGTGAAAGTAACAAGGTCACTTGGCGATATTTTCATATTTAGGGAGTTTGAAAAGATCTTAACTATGGAATCCGAGGGGGTTCTTTTTTCGTAAGTAATCTCCAAGGCCCGAAAAAGAGATAAACCAAAACCAAGGAGAATGTCCCTTTTTCAAAAATTTAGTCCCTCGGGCCCAAAAAAGGGTTAAACTTACACCTGTGAATACTCTCCTAGCGAACCAAAGTTCCTAGGGTATAACTTTATTCACAAAATTAGTCGTCCAGACTGAAAAAGGGGTAAAATACCGCCAGACAAATGTGCCTTCAAATTTGAGTTTGGCAAGCATGAAGGAAAACAAGATTGCTCGAGAATCTTTTCAATTTTTTAGAGTCTGAAAAGGGATTAAATAAGACTCCAGGGGGGCTTCTTTTCTCAAGTAATCTAGATGAGATCGAAAAGAATAAATATATTCTCATTGGATGTTTCTTTCAAAGTTTAAGCAAGCTTGAAAGACAACAAACCATTCTCTAGGGGATTCCCTCGGGCATAGGCCAGAGAAAGACAAACAAGAAGTATGACGCTTCAACAAAAAGTCACGGCGGGACTAAAAAGTACTCTCGTGCCTATGAATTACTTTCGCATGGGAACCAAATGGAAAACAAGGCTCTAACTAGGATGCCCATGGAAGGAAGGCTCTACCACATAAAGTATGACACACTTATCAACAAGGAAGGTTAGTGTCGCAATTTTGTGGTTTCGATCCTAAGGCCAAAAGAACCAAGAAACGGATAATGAAAAATGAAAGTAGGGAAAAACCTAACCTATATGCCAGTTTTGAGATCAATACATGTCAGAATGGATTGATACAATGAAAAAAATTCAAAGAAAAAATGTCTCCAAGATCCTGCATATAAGTCCAATAACACTCATTCGAAAGTTAATAGATCCAATATATATAGAAACTTCAAAACATAAGAGGTGCTACTGAATACAAAACTTGAAAACAACAAACTTGGACTGTACAATATGTACAAGGTACCAGAAATCCTTGCGTCTCATGCGTGGTAGTAGTTCAGGTAGAGCCCGCTGCTAGGATCTGACCAAGAGTCTCTTTGATAGTCAACCTAAAAATTCTCCCAAAAGGGAAGAAAACACAAACCACGGTGTAAATATTCCCATGGTATAGAAACTGTAGTCATGGATTCAAGGATAGCCTCATTCGAAGGCAATTAAAAATCTGAGAAATCACGCAAACGAGAAGTGCCGACAATCCCAAAGGGTGAAGAAAACTGACCGTATTCCATATGACGATGAAGGTTTTGTCCAAGAATGGCAAAGTCTATCAGCGAAGAATCACAAGAACGAGGGCTTGAGGATCTACAAACAGTGATATTAGACTCAAAATCACTCGAACCAAGAGGGTGAAGCAAGGGCTCCCATGCCCCCGTTGGATAATAAAACTAATCAATTGTCGAGACCATTTCTCGAGAAGGAAAACATGATTGCATAGGTTCCTTCTCAGAATAAATTGAACATCGAGGATAAGACGCCACATAATTAACCTATGGCGGGGCAGAGTCTACACGAACACTAGGAACATATAAAAAGGCAGCCTGAACTAACGTCGAATTAGGATGGTGATTATCATATTCTAGTTGGTCGATAGTGACAATGTTTCCATTATGATGGAAATGCATCACCTAGAAGAGCGTAGACACCACAACATTCATAGCATATACACAATCATGCTCGAGAAACATATTGAAATATAACGGGCCTTGCACCACTTTAACATCAATAAGGAAAATCTTCCCACCTAATGAGATAGGCAACTGAGGAAGAATCCCCAAATATTAACTAGGATGTCTGTCAAAAGCCACCAACTCATGTGGAGCGGTCACAAGCTCGGGAGAACCCAAAGCTTGCCAAGCCGAGGAGGATAAAATACTTGCGGAGGCTCCTTCATCTACAATACATCAATAAATGTTTTTTGAATTAACTTCAACCCTTATTTGAAAAGGTGTATAAGAAGGAAGGCGAGGCTCAACAAGGTCATTCTAATCAAAGGAAATCATCCTAGGACTTGGAGGGGGTGTGCTCGAAGTGAGCGGAATTCCCCCTTGTTATGAAAGTACTGAACTGGAAATGCTAAAAACATAGTCAGTAGACACATCACTCCCCATCATAAGAGTGGGATCAACCAAATATTGCATCGGTGTGACCACTTTGGTAGAATCAACACTCTCCGATAGAGGAGTGGGATCGACCGAATATTGCATCGACGTGACCACTTTGGTAGAATTGAAACTCTCCAAGAGAAGAGTGGGATCGGTTGAAAATTACATCGGCACGACCACTTCCTCAACCACTGGTTGAATAGATTGTGAGACAACATGGTATGAAGTAACATCACCACCCAAAAGAGGAGTGGAATCGACCGAAAATTGCATCGGCATGACCACTTCATCAACCAATGGATGAATAGGCTATGAGGAAACCTTAAAAGACTCAGAATCAAAATATCTTGCAGATAAGGACCACAATCTTCATGCCTCTGGAAGGCCAGGGAATAAATGAGTAAGGTGATCTCCCTTGCAAAGTTTACAAGGGAACTTAGGCTTATGTCCTAACCATCTAGTTTTCTCAACAGAATCAATTCCCCCACATTGACTAGCAGTGGTTGGTTA
>JASDQU010103545.1:57768-77733 GCA_032191745.1 Picea mariana | reverse complement strand
GTTCTTGACATATCACTCGTATGAATCACATCGACGAGACTCGTGCCCCCAGCATGACTTGCAGTGGTTGGTTGCACATCTCCAACATGAATTGCATAGGTTGGTGATTGGTTAATAACATGACTCTCAGAGGCTACAGATCTATCACTAATATGACTAGCAGTGAATGGACTTTTTCCCCCAACATGACTTGCAGACATTAGGTGTTGGTATTCAACTTGACTTGTAGAGGTTGAGGACCTATGTCCAACATGACTCGCAGAGGTTGGTAATTTCTTCTTCTTATTCTTCCTCTTTCTATTTCGTTTAGACTTCTGGTTACTAGTATCTATACTTTCACCAGAAAAGGTAGAAGGAGGAGGAGAAGACTTTGTTGACGAAGGAACATCAACATGATTCCCATGACATAAGGTGCTTAATTGAGAAGCATCAAGAGAATTCATGGCATTTTGAATGGTACCCAACCAAACTGACAGTCCCACATTCAACACGGGAATGTACAACGTGGCCATCAAAGGGACACCAACATTTCCAAGGAAAGGAAAAGCACAAGAATCCCCTTGCGAAGGGGTTCCTTGGTCGGTATCATTAGTAACATTTTCCATGAAGATATTATGCACAGGTTCTTCCCTTGCGGGATCGTTTGATTTCGTAAAATTCTCACACACTGACTCTAGCTAACCAGTGGTATAAAAACCAACACTTATAAAGAGGCGACTCCAAATTTCTAAGAGGAAGATCAAAAAGTCCTCACGACCAGCGAAGTGGGCGGTCTACCACCTTAGGTCAGAGACCCAAAGCAATAACTAACTAACTCACTATGGAAAAGTAGGGAGCACAGAGCACACCACTTAAGAAGAAAAACCTAAAAATATACAAGCCAAACAAACCACCCTTTTGAATGCTTCTGACCCAAGGAGATGAAGTCTTGATCATCCAAAGCATTCACAAAGCAAAACAATTGGCCAGGAGAAGAAGTTACCCAGATCTCTAATTGATGGTCCCTTCGGGTGTCGTCGAGAGAGTACAGAGTCTTCTTTAGGTACCACGATACACCCCTCACAGTCACCTATGTGTCAATCTATATAATGGAAACTAGGCCACCGACTTGTAATCAACAACCAGGGGGGTATAGTCGACAGTCAGGCGAGTGTATGGGCAGAGTAACTAAGCCCGAAGATCCTCCTGGGGCTTAAAACGCAACAGGGCCAGAATCACTCTTAGAGTACCTTGGATGAATCCAAGTGTCTCAGAGGTCTGACACAAGTCGAGCCAGCAACGCTACAGAATTCACCCCCAATACACACTCTCCCAAATGCTTTTTCGGGATCAGGAGTGGATATCTTTGTCACTCTCCTCCACGCAGCCTCGTGTTTGACTCTTGTGTGAGAGGAGCTTCCCGGATTGAGTAATTACAAAGTGGATTTTTCACACCCTAGCACAGACAACTAAGTTAATTTTTGGTTGGCCTTGGAGAGTTTACATCTCCACACCTAATCCAAGGCCCTACCCTAAGTTATTTGTGAACCCTAGAAAAATTTTTACTAATATATTTTAGATTATCGAATTTGTTTTAAGGGATTTTCTTACTGACGGAACGGAAGTGCAACTTATGTTGTTTGAGACTCTTGCAAAAATGAAACTTATTAGAACACTGGAAAAGAAAACTTTACACTAATTCTACAAATGAAAAAGAGTTTCAAGCAAAAAGCATGAACAATCCTTCAAACATAAAGATGCGATCTTTTCTCCTTTCCATGCAAAATGCACAATGAAACTTTCAAGTGAAACAAGAGCAAATGAAAGGACATTCTTCCTTATTTTTCTTTTGAAATGATTTCAAGATGAGAAGAAAATACAACCCTATGTTAATTTCTTTTTATTTTTCTAATAACAATGCAAAGAAAGAAAGAGACCTAAAAACCTCGGGTTTTTTTTTCTTCCAATCAAAGCAAAAGTAACAAAAAATGCTAAAAGAAACTGCATAATACATGATTCATGCCCCCCCCGGGGCCATGAGGGGGATTTTTTTTTAAATGCAACTCATTTTTATTAAAACTCAAGCTAAAAATGTTTGGAAACACAGAGAGACAAGAGGATTTCTTTTTGTTATTTCATAAACAATCTGAGCCTGTAAACTGCCTAAACCCCAAATAATAGAAGCTTCTGGAACTCAACATGACCTGGGAACCACAAGTTTCCAATAAGAAAAGGAAAATATTTTGAATTTTTTTTTCCAAAACCATAGAGAGGCGTGTTGTGCACAACCAACCTGCGTATTTACGTGGGTTGTATATAATGCATAGCACGTATGTACGCCTTTTGTATAGAGAACAAGGCGCGTACACCTCTGTAAATTTTCAAAAAAATAAAAATTTTGGATAGACAACTTGGGCAAGGGAAGCTGGTAGGCACCTGGAAGGTGACCGGAGACCCAACTTGACTCAAAACACTAAGAAAAATCAGAAAGAAACTGAAAATCAAATCTAACCAAGATCTTCCACTAAGACCCTAAAGAGATTCCCCAGTGGAGTCGTCATTTATTCTAGCAGGAAAAATCCCCCTATTACTATACTGGGTTGGAATATAGGCAGAGAACTGACTTCCCTTAAAAGACGGTCATAATCCTAAGCTATCCCAAAACCACCCAAACAGAGAGACAAAAGAGAAGAAGGAAGATTAGTAAGTGTACCTTAGGTCCTAACGTCCGATGTAGACTTCCTTCACCTTTGTAGCTTCCTAAGCTGTAGGTCTCCTCCTAAAGTTGACCTGCAAGAACACTTAGGAAAACAATGCTACAAATATACAATCTCTACTTATCAAAATTAGTGTTCAAATATAAACATAGATGCATTAAACAATAAAGATATAAATGCGCAATGTATTGGGACAGGAAAATAACTCTTTTATTCAAACTAGAGATTAAAATATTACAACCTTCTCATCGGCAAACGCTCCGCGAACCATGTCAGGTGTTCTCTTACTACTTCTCCAACTACATCATTCCCAGGCTATCTCTCACAATCAACTGATCTCCTTGGGAAAAGGGAAGGGATTGTATAGGGAGAAAGGGTTGAAGGGGAATGCTAAGGCCAAATCTCAGAAAGGTCTGCAAAACTTGGGCTAGAAGGGTAAGGGATTTTGGCAGAGTTCCTGTATTCTCTTACTTGATGTTGGAATGAGACACCAAGATCTCTTTTTATATGACTAAATGATGGTTATTCGGTTTGGGGATAGGCTACAATGGATAAAATGGTTAGGAAACCTCCAATAGCCCGTTAACTCTGGCGAATTCCTTGCAACTTTTTATTTTTTGAAACTTTTGGAGGTAAACGCGGGTTGTTTAGCATGCAACTCGCGTATGTACCTGAGTTGTCTAGTATGCAACTAGTGTGTGTACGCAGGAAGTAGTGCATCCAAGCACGTACATTCTCCAAAAACTGGTTTTTTAAAGAGATATCTCCAACAATAATTTGGCAAATTGTTTAAGTAGAAAGGCCAATGTCATGTATGCATAGATAAGGCATTTTTGGACTATAACAGAGATGTTGATGTTGCTTGTCAACGGGAAACACCTGAAAAATTTCTTCGCTTAAGACACTCTCTTTTCTTTACACATAGTTATTTTATTTTACTTTGTACATCCTCACTATCTCGACTCCATTTCCCAAATGATAAAACATATAGTCGTGAGATCATGGATTCTTGACAACCCGCAGGGGGTTATCATCCCACAGTTGGAGCTAGTTGTTGAACCCCTTTTTTTCTTCCCCTTTCTTTCTATTTTCCCATTTTCTTTTCTTACCTCTTCTCTTCCCCTTCTATATTTTCCCTTCCTGAATCTCTCATATTCCCCTTTTATCCCTTTTCCATGTTGTATCAATATTACCACACTTAGTCGTTTTCACCATGTTCACAGACTTTCGAACTCACGGAATTTCATAATTGTATTATGTTCACTTTACCCATGTATCAGTCCGCCCAACACTTAGTTTATTTTTTGCATCGTGGACCTCCACTTCTCCCACAGTCTGCCCAACGTATCTCAACACTTTGCCATTTCATCTCTTCAAAACTTCAGACTCGTGGACTTTCCTTTCCATTCTAATCGCTCACTCCGACTCTCCACTGTCACGTGTCCCTTCTTTCACTTTTCTCGAGTAACATTTAATGTTATCTTTATGGACTTAACTACTAAATTCGTTTATGAAATGGTCGTTAATTAATGGTGTTTATATCGAGGCAAGTCACATTTATTTCAAGTTTATGCTTTCTTCGAAATAAATATAACTTAAAATAATTTTACTGTGCAAAGTAATATTACAAGAAAAGCTCGCTAGCTTCGTGAAGTTAGTCATGAGAAAACAACAGTTAAGTGGAGATACCTTGAACCTCTTCACCAGAGAAGACCAGAACTATCATTGGTCTCGGTCGTACTGGTACTATTCAAATCTATTGGGTAAAGAAAACAATAAGGTGTGGACTTCAGGGATAATTCTCGTAGGTTGTGTCCCATAAGTATTTGAATGTAAGGATATTGTTTCCTGGTGCATCGACAAGTTTATCGAGAACAAAAGGCTCATCACATTGTAGAGAAGTTCTCATGTTTCCTTAGTGCCTTCAATATTTAGGGAGATGTTGAAATTACTGAAGCCGAACCTGGTTTATAAAGTGGAGGAAGCCACAAATTTTCTAAAAATAAAAAATAATGGAATTGAACTTCTTCAAGAATATTTACACGACCATGCATCAATGCCAGAAGATATATCCCGGATTCAAGTAAATTCTTTGAAAAATCTTTATAAATAAATTTTCTAGTTATTTACTCTAATTGTTGGCCAAGACTCCACAGAAACCATTCCTCGATTAGCATTGCATATATTTCATTTCACAGTTCACGAAAACACAATCTTCAACTGGGCGAAGATTATTTCAAATGAAATTACTACACCATTGACAAATTTCAAGATTGAGAAGAAATTTTATATGTCATCCTATTTGGTATTTGTTATCACCTATTTTCATACATTTGAGGGTTTAAATATTGCCAGAATGGTGAAAGTAAAAGTGGACCATGTGACCATGTGGTATCGAGCTTTATGGAGGCAGAAGGTCAACCACCATTTCTATGAAGTATATAATGATTTTGTGTCTAAATTCAAGAAGCTATTATTCGGGGAAGATACTTCACAACTCTCATTGGAAGCGTCATTTTTTCTAGAAGGGAAATGAATTCTTAAAAAATGGAGGATTACAATATCATTGGGGTTTTATGTTCTAACGAAAAACCCATTTTTCTTCCATATTATATATTTGATAATTTGTTTATTATTGAAATAGCTAGACACTACAAATTCTGGTTTCACACCTTCTTTGAGAAAAGAAAAAAACAATTCATACATCTTCCATGGAAAATCGGTGAAATTATTCTCAGAGGAATTTCCAAGATTGACGAGTATGCTACCTATTTTGACCATTCCAACCTGATATATGCAGAGAAAATCAAGGGTTTTGACCCTAGTCATCTTTTTACAATCATTTGATTTAAGTTAGGCTCAGCCCTACACTCATAAATTCAGTTGTAAGCAGAGAAAATGAGAATGCTAGCCATAAACCTAATAATCAAGAAGCTGACAGAGACTCCGACGATATAAATTGACATAAGTACCACAGAGCATCACAAGGAAAGAGGTAAGCCTTTCAAATGAGAAGAATGCTCAGTCACTAGTTGTTTCTCGAAGAAGTGTTCTACCAAAGACAAATCCTCAGCCTGGGACATCACAACAAAGAAAAATACAGAGTAATAATTCAAGGGATGATGAAGAAAGAAACCCCCTCAGGGAAACTTGGAGAACCCCCACAAGTTAAAAATTAAAATAAAAAGGACTAATTCACAGTAAGAGGGAGGAGAAACACATGCACCAAAAAATGATTTATTATTGGATAATATGGACTTGGATGTGGATATTGAAAATATCACCTTCCCAGATGTAGAAGTACCTGCTAGATAAAATGTACAACATATTTTTTCACTCATGGTCCTGGAGGAGACATTTTCTGATGAAGAGACTTTCGTTGTACAAAATGTCTCTTTTGACAGGAAATCTAAGAAATTGGTCTTTGAAATAACTACAAAGAGTAAAAGTGGGAAGTTGTGGTCCACCATTGATACACGAAACATGTTTCCTTCTAGATTTGCGTCCATTCATAAAGTTACAGGGGATGCATTGAATGTTTCAATTGTTAACATGGAGGAAGAAAATGCTCAGTTGAAAGAGAAAATTAAATAATTGGAAGCAACTCTCATGCCTCCACCTATTCTGGCTTCACTCGTTTCCATGATTCATCCCTAGAAAAGTTTTCAAGAAACCCTAGGATCAAGTGCTAGAGTCAAGGGAATTTCAAATTTTATTATTGCCACTCGACATTTTGTTGAAGAGAATATTAAGAAAAGGATGTCGATTTTAGAGTTATGGGATATGGCAAAAAGCTTTGTCTCTCTCAGTTTGAGAATTCAGAACACCAGGGAATATTTGAATACAGATTTGAAAAATGATGAAGATTTTTATATAGATGGAGTTTTGATGTTTGCAATAAAGGTTTTGGCAATGACATAGCAAATGAGAATGCAAGAAAATTTACCTTTCTTGAGCCGCATCAAACAACTAAAGGTCTAATTGATTCAAAGAATCAATGTATTGAAGGGACTGTCAACTCAATTGACTAATTTGTCAAGAAGGAAGACAAAAGCCTACTAAAAAAATATTGATTTAGATATCGTTGGCACCACTATTGAAGTCCCTGAACCTAAGTATATATCAAATTCAATGCTCATGACTCAACAACATTTCGAAGGACAAGTTGATGAATTAAAAAGGGCATCAACTGAAAAGTTTGATACTATGATTGAATTCACACATGATGATATTGACATATGCTTGTTGAGTATACCAATAAAAATGAATATATTGAGAATACATTGCAAAATTTATCTATTGATTTTAGAGAAATCGAAAACGAGTTGTTTAATATTAAAATAAAAGAAGAAGTGATTGTTTCCCCGTTAAGGAATTATATTCAAGAATGGTTAAACTCAATTGTCAAGATTTCCGAAATACCAGCAGAAGCAGTTACAACCAGTAATCAAACTGCAACAAGCAAGGGTACAAAAGAAACAGCAACAAACAAATGAAAATGAGAGACACCATCATAGTAAGTCCATGTTGATCACATACTTCTTCCTTTATCATTTTTTATCAAGTTATTCTTATTCTTTAACTAGAAAAGTATAACTGAATCCTAATAATATTATTTTTGTCTTCTTTCCAGATTTTGTTGTTCGACGTCTGCCCACGTTCCTCTTTCTATTTCATATCTTCTTGTACATGTTTGATTTATGGTCCGCGGGAGCCCCAATCCCAATCCATTGGACAAACACCTTAATTTCAATCCCATAGAGCTAATTCAAGATCAATTTTTTAGAAATCCCAGAGAGCTAATTCAAGATCAATTTTTATTGTGTTTTATAACTTTGAGCCTTGAGTATAAAGTATTTGAAATTGGTCTATCATTATCTTCTTTTGAGCTCTATTAGTAGTACTATATAAAAGTTATCTCATGTGAATGGGTCATCTTTTTTTGTTTTGAATGTAATTAGAATCTTTATTTTCACTATGATGGATGTGAGAATATTTTTTTATTTTCTGTAATGTGTGATGTGTGAAATTCCTGGTCCACTTCTCAGGAATTCTCTTTTATAAATATTCTTTTACTTTTCAGCATTTTGATTTTTCTTGAGCATTAAAGATTGGACTATATTATGGTCCTATATTATTCTTGATTCGAAAATTACAAAGAATATCATAATCCAAAGAGGAGTACCACCTCTTTAAAAACGCAAGAGGATTCATATCCTCGTGAGGTTGTCGTTTCGGTCCTAATGAATTCAAATGTCAACAAGTTTTTATCAAAATACTGAAGTGTGGATCACAATATTAGTTTCATAACTTTTCTCACTGGCATCATCAAATTCACGTGATGCTTGATAACCTACAATATGAAATCCATCTACATCAAGAAAACAAGCCATAAGTAAATTATGTCCTAAAAATGTCTCACAAACAAAACTCCAAACCACCAATTCCTTTGTATAACACCCAATACTTTGACAATCAATGCAAGCTCTCCCTACACTTTGGAAATCATCCAATGTACACCCTACACTCTGGCAGTAAATTGAATGACACTACACTGTTGGTTAAAAAAGGAATATTCCATTATGAAGATCACACCTATCATATAGATAGACAACTACCATTTTTTTCCTTTAGACAAGATTCTGAAATTACTTTCATGTTGTGTAGTCCAATGCTATTTTAATCTGCTCTAAGTATAAAAAAGAAAACATTTGCAGACATTAAAAAATAGTTCCTCTAAACAAAGCAAGGTACTATTCGGGGCATTTAATTAGCTTCATATAACATAAATAGTGATATGAAATAGATTACATGTATCCCATGATTATCAACATATGATATCAATTGAGACTGAAAAACACCATCATTTGTAATGGCATGCCAAAAGAAGGTACTTACTACTGTGTCCTTCCAGCATGTATACAATGAGCTCAAACAACTGTATCTAGAATGGTTGCTACCAAAAACTCAGATCGAGAACTCAGAACTGACAGATATTAGATCATATAGCAATCCATGGTGCTTTGGGTCACATGATAAAGATGACACTTCGAGATTATTTAGCAGCGTTTCAATGCATTAAGTGAAGGATTAAGACCAGGCATAACTAACTCAATTTGCAGTGCAACTATGCAAGAGGGTTATATAATGTTGTGACACATAATCAACAGGTATCAAATTTGAAGAAAAGGTGCACTAGAGAAATTCATGTACATTGGGCATTAAATATGGTAATACACCGGCTATGAGATGCATTTGCATACTGAATGGTTCTCTTCATTTTTGGATTTCTTTTATATGCCCCAGTGGTACAACTGGTAAATGTCTTAAGAAAGGTTATTTCACACTCTCTCACACTTCAAGAAGAAATGCCCATTCTATTGCTTGTTAAATTGAGATTAAATTTGTTTGGGAAATCATTCATTTGAAACATGATTCTATTTATGGTAAGTCCAATTAACATTGACTATAACACGGGTAATCTTTTAGATTCTCAAAGTATCTGAAGACCTACTTCAACGATTGTATAAGGGGTTATTTTGTTTCAGATTTTAATTCATCACATCTTGATTAAATAATTTATGTGCAGATACAGGTCTATGCAAAACAACCAAAAGGTTGCTTACTTTGCTAAGTAACACTGTATAGTGAGTGATATGGATGAATAAGCATGAGATATTTTCTTGTTAATAGATCATATAAATGAAATATTATATTGTCTACAAATGGCTACAAATGATTAGAACAAGTCACTGGAACTAGGAAGATAGAAAGGATATTGTATTGACATAATGTACATGTATCTACCTATAGATGTACTGTCTCTATGTTTCCTGGAATTTTGATTCATTTACGAAACCTATGCCATGTTGAAACTTGTACATGTTTCTATGCTCCATGTGGCATAACTGTTGAGCGATGATCCTATCTTTAAACATTGGATTATCTTTTGAAATATACTAGCTAGATAATCTGTCAGTTTTTATACCTTTATGATGTTGATACAAAGGACGATGCACATATGTTAAAGGAAATGATTGTTAGGTACAAGAGACATCTTAGGACATAGGAACCATGGTAAACCAATTTGTGGGGAATGAATTGGTTCTTTGTTCTTGTTAATTCAACAATACTGTTTCCTGTAGCTATTGAGTTTGATCTATCTACACTGACTTTATCAAGGTTTGGCAGAGTAGTGTGTAATATATCAGTACCTGGACATTAGATATGAGATAAATAAATCCCTACCTAATGTATGAAGAAAGATTGAAACTTACAAGGTAAGCTCATTACAGAGCCTTCCATAATCTTTTGGATTCAGACAAGTTATTGTGAACTTTAGCCATGATGGTCGTGTTGGCAGTTCATTAGTTTCATGAATTTATACATTTTTTCCCATCACAGTTTTAAAAGTGAGGTGAATTTGAGTAATTGGATGCTACTGTTAATGGTTATTAGGATTAAGGTTAGGGTAATATTAGGGTTAGGGTTATTCCTATTAGAGAAGGGCATCACATTGTAAGCAAAGGAATCCCACTCCCTTGTGAAGGTGGCCTTCTTCTTATCAACATTTGCAATATTAATATGGCGGTATTGTTAAAAACTGAGAGAGAAATAGCACAAGAAGAAAGCATGCACATAAAGCCAATATTTATCCTATAAACCCTTAATCGAGAGAACCAACACCTCCATAGATATCTATTAATAACCTTGGCAAAACTGGCCAAGCCAAGCAAACACCAGCCACTTGAGGCTTTTTACAATGGAGTATCTCAAGCCATTAAATAGGCTTCATCAATTACAACTCTAATACCTTTACTGGAATTAAATTACAATGCAAAGACATGCATGGCCTCAAGATAGCCATGCAAAGACATGCATGGAGTGGAGATAGCCATGTGAAAACATGCATGCCTGTAAACCACCAACGCTAAACCACGGGGTGTGACCTTGTTGACCAATATCTTATCACATTCATTCACAAAAGGGTTTTTAAAAAAAAAAAGTCAATATATTGTAGGTATTGCGGTGGGGGAGGAGGGTATGTGGGGTCTCAAGGGGTTTATAAGTATTGGGGGGTATAAAAAGGGGGATTTGGTAAAAGTGGAGATTTCTTTTATTGCAATGATGTATTGGGAGGGGGGTTCAACAAAAGGGTTTTTGGGGATATTTACCAATAACTAGTGAAATTGTGGGTATTCTTGAATATCCCACGAACAAAGGTGCTATGTCATAGGTTCATAGAGTGAATACCCCATTCGATAAACCCAACAATGACCGAATCAACGACTCTATGACCAAGTCAAGATTAACCCAATATTACCTCCTTTAAACTTGACTTGGGATAAACACCTACCCCCCCTCAAAGTTTATAAACTAGTTATCAGGAATACAACATGCTCGTCTATTATCTAGGTCTACATCTAGACTTTATACTCATGAACCATCAAACTAGGGGTATGCATGCGTAAATAGGTCTTACAACCATATGCCCATTTACATGTGATAGAATCCAACTCCATAAAAATAATTACAATTGTATGCCCGAGCATGTGATGCTATGAAACATTGACCTATTTCATCGCAAGCATCTCTCCTGCTCCAGATACAATTACATAGACCAAGCACTTATCTTACCACTATATGCTCGAGCACAAGATGCACGAAGCATCTACAAACTTCTTTACCAACATCCCTCCTTGCTCCAAATACAGTGAGCCAAAGCACTCATTCATCGAGTACTTCTTCCTTAATGCACTTCTTCCTATGCTCCACATTGATCCACTATATGCCCGAGCAAATGATGCAAGAAGCATCTACTAACTTCTTTACCAACATCCCTCCCTGCTCCAAATACAATGTGTCAAAGCACTCATTCACTAAGTACTTCATCCTCAATGCACTTATGCCTATGCTCCACTTCAATCCACTATATGGTTGAGCAAATGATGCAAGAAGCATCTACCAACTTCTTTACCAGCATCCCTCCTTACTCCAAATACAGTGAGCCAAAACACTCATTCACTGAGTACTTCATCTCAAAGTGATTCTTCCTAAGCTCTATTTGAATCCATTGTATTCCTAGCAAATGATGCAAGAAGCATCTACCAACTTCTTTACCAGCATCCCTCCTTGATCAAAATATAGTGAGCCAAAACACTCATTCATCGAGTACTTCATCTTCAATGTGCTTCTCCCTATGCTCCATTTCCATGTGTCATTCACCATGGCTCATAAACCCATGAACCATTACGTCAATTTGTGTGCATATGTCTCTTCCACAAGTCACTCACTTTACCAAAAACTTCATAAGAATGGATCTCAACATCATACCACTCTTGTTCGAGAGTCTAGGTCTCGCTGGATCTGATACCATGTTAAAAACTGAGAGAGAAATGGAACAACAAGAAAGCATGCACATAGAGCCAATATTTATCCTGGAAACCCTTAAGCGGGAGAACCAACACCTCCATAGATATTTATTAATAACCTTGGCCAAACTGACCAAGCCAAGCCAACACCAACCACTTGAGGCTACTTGAGGCTTCTTACAATGGTGTATCTCAAGCCAATAAATAGGATTCATCAATTACAACTCTAATTCTTTTACTGGAATTAGATTACAATGCAAAGACATGCATGGCCTCAAGATAACCATGCAAAGATATGCATGGAGTGAAGATATTCATGCAAAGACACGCATGGACATGCATAGCCATGCAAAGACATGCATGGTGTAGAGATAGCCATGTAAAGACGTGCAAAGACTCACATCAAATACCATGGGCTCGTAAACCACTAACAGTAAACCCAACAAGTATGCAATCAATCTTCCTCTTTAACTTATTATTGACTCCTGGGTTGAGGTTGTAAGGATGATGTTCAATTGGCTTCACATATAACTGCAACTCAAATTTCATTATTTCTAACTCTCCTTTAATACCCTTAAGCTCTGTAAAACTTCGAGGAAACATATCCTCTTACTCCTTTAATAATGCCACAATTTCAGACATGTTTTGTTAATCCTAGTAATCCCTAATTAAAGCAATTTGTGGATGTTCTTCGCTCCCTATATTGATCTTTAACAACTTTACAAGTCACTGATAAGGCTTTTCTGATGCATTCTCACTAGTTTCTTGCAACCATCTTGATCCTTCAAACGCCTAGAAAGAAATATACCACAAATCATCCTCATCTTCATCATCTTATACCAACTTCCCACAACAAAATTGTTTATCTCACTATTGTTCCAATTCCTTTAGAGTGGTCATTTTATGGTATTGATGATAAATCACAATGGGGAACTAGTGTAGCAATTGGGTAGTAAGTAAACGTTGCTTTATAGTCATTACAATAGTTTTAAACTCATGAATTTTGCTAGTATAAGAGAAAGCAATGCAAAAATGTTCCTAGATCACAATGCACTCTCTAGTTTGCCTCCCAGACTCCTCATGCAAGAACAAATTCCTAGGAATAGGCCCTAGGGTTTGCAAGAATTTATGTAACCAAAATTTTCACTAAAGACTTTCCCTTCCCAATTTCTGTAAACAATTTTCAATATGAATGGAAAGGTTAGTCTTACTTTCATAGTGTTCCACAAATTTCATTACTTCCCCATTGTTTAATGACAAATCATGGCATTCAAATTCAAAATGGGAAACAAACCTATGTATCATCGCTAGTTGAACTGCAACCCGTGTTGTAAGGTTCTCTTTAATGTGTAGCCCACCAATGAGCAAGAGTATCTTTTAAAACTACATCCAAAGAAAGTACCTATTATCCCTTCGCAACTATGTATTCCATCACATCTAAGAAATCCTCCACGTCACTCAAGTTCCACAATTTTGATCCAATCAAATGAACATACTTTACTAAAGCACACCCTATAGTAGACTACTCATGATTGTGATACTACCAGTTATATGTATATTTCTTTGGAATAACTATCAAGAGTGAATACTTCACCAACTAACTGATCCATCTATAATAGGATTAATATAATCATCTTGCTTACGTACTATCAAATTGTAAATCTGATCCAGTGTTTGCGTCTTCAAAAGTATCTTCAATGGGTTCAATATATGCAATGCTTCATAAGAGTCTAATGGATGCAACACTTTGGTACCCATCTGCCTCAAATGTGATAGTTTCCCTCTTTAAATCAATAATGACACTTTTGTCAAAAGCTCAGTCTATCCCAACAATACCAACCTCTTAAGAAAAGTTTTAATGGTATTGGCTTATTCCCTACCTCTTAGAAGTGTTTAAATGTAGTACTTACATATAGTTGAAAAACTTTTAAAAATTTCTACAAAAGTGTTAATATATAAATTGTGTATAGTGAAAAGATAAAATAAAGCAAGAGAAAACCCACAAAGTGGCTACTAGCTTATAATGTAAAGCTAAATTAAACAAGAGAACCCACACTAAAGCTACTCAATGACTTTAATAGAAGTTCAACAATATACTCGTTAATATAGTTTATAGTGAACACAACATATATATTCAACATTATATTCATTACAAACACAACATATCACTTACAAGAACAAAACTTAGGGTGGGAAAAATAACACTGATCCCACAACTACTTAGCTAGATCCAATTGATTATTTTTACATTGTTATATAGCATATCTAATTATTTGCATCCTAATGTCAAATAGTTTATACAAAATTATATAGTAAATTACTCTGATTATTTTTACATTGTTATATAGCATATCTAATTATTTGCATACTAATGTAAAATAGTTTATACAAAATAGTTAATTACTCTAAATATATATTCAAATAAAAACATATATATCCAAACAAATTACTTTAAATACAAATAACTTAAAAATCAATATAACCTTAAATTTATTTCCCATGTTGCATATATTTCAAATGCAAACTAACAATTTTGTTCAGAGAGGAAGTATTCCGACGCTGAGAGGTAGTAATCATGCATGACTCAGCGAAAAAGGAAGAATAAAAAGAAGACATAAAAAAACTCGGAATTAAGAAGATAGAAATGCATAAAACTTAGTCAGAATATTATGCAATGAAGCAAAAACTCAATTATTCACATCCAACATGATTAATTTATTTCCAATTTTACTGAAACATACATTATCAATGATCTTTTCCTTTTGACTTTGACTTTTTAGAGAATGATAGAGATCATAAATTGATTATTCTCCAGCTAGTGATCCAAATAGTTGACAATTTTATCCAAATAGTTGACAATCAAAATGACAATTAACGTTTACAATCAAAATGACAATTGTGAACTTTCCGAGCGATTTTATTAACAATTCTCACCACAGGAACCTCAAATCAGTTGATTATTCTCGTTAATTTAATAGAATTGCCTTTTAAAAGTCCTGCTTTGGTGTGGCATCTGTGTTTAAAAATTTGTCTTAAAATCATGGATTCCTTTCATGTAAAAGGCTTTCAATCCTGCATAAAAAGATCATATTAGATTTAGTTCCAAAGAGAGGCATCTTTGTAAGATTGAACCCAAACAGGGAGGAATTTATTCCCTATGGATGCTACCACATTTTTTAAGATGGGACTACCACATTTTCTAAGATGGGAAAAGGGAAACCTCAGAGTCCCCTCATGTAGCCAAAAACTTCAAAATGAATTTTAACATTTTAACAGCCTCAGAAGGCAATCCAAAATAGAGACAAATGGAGTTATGAAGGCCCTTCTAAATGAATTTTGACAAGCCTCGAAGGAAAACCAGGAATTCTAGGATTGCCTAAGTAAATAGAGACAAATGGAGCTGCTACAAATAATGACAACACCAGTGGAAGCATTCAAACAGTCTGTGAATGTTAGATCCAATAAGTGAATGTTAGATATCTAGTCGAAATTATTATTTGTGCGAATTTCTACTAACAAGGAGGTGATAGGTATTAAAAAAAATAAGTTTATCTTAAAATTCAAAACAAGCACACCACAAAGTCTTTGATATCATTAAAGCTCAAAGGATGTAAACGGGGAAGTTCAATTGAGCACACAAGAAACATACCATCACATATTTTATTTATTAAACAAATAATATTCATTTACCTGTTTTACAAACGGGGAAGTTCAATTGAGCACACAAGAAAGATACCATCACCTATTTTATTTATTAAACAAATAATATTCATTTACCTGTTTTACAATCACAGAGATAAAGGACTCCTATGTTGGTGCTTAAATAACTATATATCAGACTTCGCCATGAAACTTGAGCCACACTGATCTCAATATGCTCTTGAAAGGTTTCAATATAGCAAGGAACATGCATAATATTTTTAATTGGAAAAACTAGATAACTACAGCAAAATCAGAGTAAAAAAATTCTCCACTTTTCTGTAGCAACAAAAGATATTAGGAGATGGATCTTTTAGCAAGTCGGATTTACAGAAAATGAATGCAGTTGTGCCATCCAATCTCTTGGAATTATAGTGAAATTAATTTATTATATTTAAAACTCCAAAATTTAAAGATGCAAAGAGAACTCAAAAAACTGAAGATGCAAAGGCATCCCTTCCACACCCTTTTTTTCAACACATGAATTCAAGACAAGGATGCCTCATAGAGAATGAAAACACATGGATACACAAAAAAATAAGGTATGACAGGTTATTACACTTAACTAACTATTGACAATTCCTCAAGGGTAAAGATTTTGTTTTTTGAACTTAAAGAAAGTTAAACATATAAGTTGCTCAGCCTATAGTCTGATGAGACAAAAGAAACATGCAATAAATTCATTCAATTTAAGAAAAGTCGCAAATTGAAAACCCTTGAAATTAACTAGTAACGCATATGGAAATTCCAACCTGCAAATTGAATCTTGGCATAGCTACACAAGGGGCAGAAGTAAGACTACAACATTAGAGCTGACAGATATGATAATGTTTGCAAAGAAGATATACTCAAACATTACATTCTAACTATTACTGGGCAAAACAATATGACTACTTGCTACAAAAGTAGGGTATTATTATTTCTAGCTGACATTGGACAATAAATTAAATTAAAACTTTTGAAATCTTGCCTATTATCACCATGTTTTTGTAATAGAGGTAAACAACTGGCATGGGGTTGTATCGTTGCAGCACCGAAAGTAAAAATGGATAACATTTTCATCAGAAATAATATAGCATTTCCATTAGAAGTACAGCTTTTCTAAAACAAGTTATGAAATGAAGTTACGATTTTGTTTATGATCAATTCACAATCCTGTATTTTGGTATGTAAAAATTTGAGAATGTGCACACCTAAAAGTTATTTGGAACATGATAATAACTTCCTTTGACATTCAGCTTAAATGAGACTCGGTAAGCAGCAAGCTTCGATGTCCAAACGTTCTTGCTGGGTTCACATTTGCTTCAACTTCCAAATGTTCTTGCTGGGGTCACATTTGCTTTAACGCTTCAATGTTGGCTTTCCTAAGCGGTGGAAGCTCTTTTTCCTAGTTTTCACCAGTAAGTATCACATCGTTAAATAGATGAAAATGATCAATTAGTGTTGATGGAGACAACCCTGCAGCATAGCCCTTATCTTTGACTGGGTGTCCTTGAAGTTCTGAATAACATCCTTCAGCTCCTTGAAAGGAGCGTTCCAGATAATCAGTTCAGAACAGAACTGATTATCAGTTTTCGACTTATTTGTGCATCCTCTGTTTTGCGCTTAGCAATGGATGGAGACATAGTCTCCTTACTTGTTGGCTTGACTCAAGTCGTTTCTCCACAGACGCATTGCCTTCTTGCATTCCTTGGTTTTCTTCACATGTGATTCTTTGGGTATCTTCCTTCTCTGACTCAAGTCGCTTCTCCTGCGTTCTTGCACTCCTGGTCTTCTTCACATATTATTCTTTGGGTATTTCTTCTGAGTCTCAAATGGCTTCTCCACATCAGCACTGCAGCCTGCCTTTCACCCCATAATTGCATCCGAGGCCCATTCAAAGTGAATAAACTACTGCTATTGACCTCAATCTTGGGGGTGATTAACTGAAACTTGGCCCTAACTTGCGTGACCTTCTGGGGCGTACTAACCCTTTTTGTCACTTTTTGTTTCGGCGCTTTCTTCTTATCTTTGAAAGTGCTGGCAAGTTCTGCAACGCTTTCTTTCTGTGCTTCCTTCTTCGCTTTGGTAGCACTGATAGTTTCTGCAGCAATTTGTTTCACAACTTCACTCTTCGCTTTGGTTTGTTTTTGAGCTTCCATCTTCTTTTTATCAATTCTTGCCATATTTGTGACATTTTGTTTCTGCTCTTTGCATCGTTGTACTGTTATTATCTTCTTGGTAGGACGCTCACGGATTCCATCATTTCCCTGCTCACGTTTCTTCCTATCTCCGAAGGCACTCTTATTAGTGAAAGCTAATGGGAGGACGGATGGCTGCTTCTCCTGCTGTCGCTTCATGGTATGTGTTTTAGGTGGTGGAATTGAAGAATCAGATTCATCATCTGAATCACATGATGGAATAGGAGTTAACTGGCAGCGAGCGGAGAGGTGGTAGGGAGAATGATCCTCCTCCTCCTCCTCCTCCTCCTCGTAGTAGTAGTTTTCCGTGCTTTCTGTCTATGGAATTGCAGCTTAAAGACAAAAGAAGAGCACAGGGTTTTTGCACTGTTCTACTGGGAATGGGTACTAAGGTGGTTTGCTCTATTCAGCCAAAAATGAGAAGCTAATAGGGTACTCGAATGCTGAAGAGAAGAGTGGATTAGGGTTTTCAGCTCGGATCAACAGAAGAGCCGGGGGTGCTTGTTTTAATGTGCTCCAAGAATTTATAGGAGTCTTTGAAGGTTTTTTTTGGAGCCAAAAAGATGGTTTCTTTAATTTCGTTCTTGCAGTGAGTTGCATCCAACTCAATCACCGTACCCCACATTAAAAACTGGAAACAGTGAGCCGTGCGTTTGAGCCTTGATTTTCGAAATCCAGACATGTGGCGTTTGAACCTTGATTTTCTGAAATCCAGATCATATATATATGGGAAAGAAAATCGGATTTAAGACGTGCGGTGTTTGAGCCTTGATTTTCTAAAAACGAGATTGGAACAATAGGGAAGAAAAATTGTAGCGACTTGGTATATGGGGAAATAAAATCGGATTTAAGACGTGGGGCGGTTGAGCGTCCATGATTTTCGAAAATCGAGATTGGAATAATATGGAAGGAAAGTTTTAGCAACTTGGTGCGTTTTCTTAAATTTCAAAATAATTTAAAATGGGCCAACGATTCTCCCGCCCGTTCACAATATGCTCTGGCCGGCTCCAACGCCGTCAACATTACCCCATTTCTTTCTCCGTTTGGAACCTGCCGCACCTCCACTCTAACGTAACAACCTCGCTTGAAGGGCCCGTTGAATTAGGTGCAGATGCAGCGAGCGTTAATTGTAATTTGGTGGATGTAATTCCTCGTTTGAAGGGTCCGTTGGAAGTAGGTGAAGATGCAGCAAGCGTTAATTGTAATTTGGTGGATGTTAATTAGCTATTCTTATGGGATAGCGTAGTTGGTGAGATGTGTATATATTCTCTTTAATTGTAATTTGGTGGATGTTAATTAGCTATTTTTATGGGATACTATAGTTGGTGAGATGTGTATATATTCTCTTGATTTATGGAGAGATCACAAATTCGAGCCTTGTCTGTCTCTCTAAGGTTGCGTTTAACACCTCATATCATTTACAAAATAATGAAGTGAGTTAAATTAATAATATTTATTATTAATATATTTTTTTTTAATCTAAAGTGATTGAAATTATCTAAGCAATCTTAGGTTCAAATCTAACCTATTACCACTATAAAACTCTTAAAAGGATAAGATATTAACGTTGCTAACTAGTACCCCGGATGGGGTGTTAACAGGGCCATCGTGGCAGGGGACAGAGGAGGGTACAGGTCGTCGTGGTATGGAGACACATGCTGGGCATGTGCCACAGCCTGTCACCCCACCTGGTATTTAAAAGCGTTAATGTTGATATGAGGCGCATTTACGAAGGAGTCCTTTCGATCCAAATTCGAATGTGCTGTGTTATAATGGCGACGGTAAATTCATATCGGTTGACAGTCGGGCTCATTCTCCCGAAGCCGGATTGCCACCCTGCTCTTTTCCTCTGGGGTGCAAGCGAGCCCATCCTCCCTTGCTACTTGACAACCTTCGTTCTCCCTGCAATTAGCACAGCCGGCCTTATGACGAGGCCTCGAGGCAGACCACGGCGAGGTGCGCCATGGAAGCCTCGCCGACCTCCGATTTCCTCCCCAGACACATCTTCCGACGACTCTC
>JASDQU010103545.1:15477-56940 GCA_032191745.1 Picea mariana | reverse complement strand
GTTTGAACCTTGATTTTCTGAAATCCAGATCATATATATATGGGAAAGAAAATCGGATTTAAGACGTGCGGTGTTTGAGCCTTGATTTTCTAAAAACGAGATTGGAACAATAGGGAAGAAAAATTGTAGCGACTTGGTATATGGGGAAATAAAATCGGATTTAAGACGCGGGGCGGTTGAGCGTCCTTGATTTTCGAAAATCGAGATTGGAATAATATGGAAGGAAAGTTTTAGCAACTTGGTGCGTTTTCTTAAATTTCAAAATAATTTAAAATGGGCCAACGATTCTCCCGCCCGTTCACAATATGCTCCGGCCGGCTCCAACGCCGTCAACATTACCCCGTTTCTTTCTCCGTTTGGAACCTGCCGCACCTCCACTCTAACGTAACAACCTCGTTTGAAGCGTGTTGAATCTTGGTGGATGGAAGTACTGTAATTTGGTGGATGTTAATTAGTTATCATTCGAATTTCATCCGGTACTCTTTTGCTGGTTCTTTTCTCCGATGTAAGAATGATTTTAAGGGTTAAATTTCGTTCATGGTTAATTTTTCAATCTAAAATCCTTAAAAATTTGATATCGTCAAATATTTTATAGTTSACATAAGAAAGATTARTAAAATTAAATAAAGTTTTTATATTTTAAAATAAATTTTCATCCTTAAAGTCATCTTTACTTCCATCTTGAAATCACTATTTTAAAATTAGCTAATTTAATTATAAATAAATTAATAATATTTATTATTAATATATATTTTTTTTTATAAATATAGAGTGACTGAAATTATTTAATATTTAAAGTGACATTATTTTAACAAGTTGGTCACATTGTAAGGTTTAGGTTCGAATCTAGCCAACTGTCACTATAAACCTCTTAATAAGGTGACATTATTTTAACAAGTTCGTATTAATTGCAATTTTTTGTGGAGCATATTTACCATTAATTAGACTTGATAAGTTTAATTAATATAATAATTAATAATTAAATAAAAATTAATAAAGATGAAATTAAAATGAATAAATTTAGCTAATTGTTATAAAAAATAAATGATATTAAATTTTTAAATTAATTTTTATTTTTCATAAAATTTCAACCAAGAAGGTTATGTGAAAAAGTGTCATTCTTGAAAGAAAGAGTTGGTCTTTATTAGAGTGATTTTCAGTTACACCTGGATTTTAAGAGAGATGGGTTTTTGTTGTTGTACAATATTTTTGTATTTGTGGATTTATCTATCTAAGAGTTATTATTTTATTTAGAACACTCGAGAAGGTGCCCTTCTCCATTGAGGATTATAGGAAGAGGGAAATGATTGATCTCAAATTCAATCATGAGTTTATATGGCTTGTTTTCTCACTTCTTTCTTCGCTACCTATGTATCAATGGATACAAATATTTGTAATAATAAAAGCTCAAAAGTGATTATAATGTCAACTAAATTGTAGAGGAAAAAGATAACTGATATCCATGCTCAAAGAATTACAATGGACTCATGGACAATAATGACAAAGAGACTATAGACAATTTTTGTTGTATTGGATCCAAGTTGGCATATTTAAGTGCAATGGGTTAGCTCATCTAGTTTGAAGTGACTATTTAAAGGCGTAATACCAAGAGATTACAATTCCAAATTCAAGAAGTCTCCTTGGGTCACCAATGGCTCTTTTCACCAACAATCAATATGCCTTCCATTCGAAAAATCCAAAGAAGAAAGGGGAGTGCTCCACAAGGAAGTAGAGTTACTAGCTTCTCTTGTGGCTATTAGTTGATCGACCATCCATCAAGAAATTCTAAGGAAGAAGGGGGAGTGCTCTGGGAGGAAACAAAGTGATCAACCTTTTTTGTGGCTAGTAGTCAATCATAATTCCTGTCAATCAAAGTTTCTTCGTCAAGTAACTATGATTGATGAAGGATCAAGAGGATCGTAGTAACGTTAAGAAAAGAACTCCACTAACAAAGGCACAAGAGGATCATACTTTGTCAAAGTTCCTATAGGTCATAGTTCTTTCATCAAAGTTCCTATTGGTAAGAGTTCCTATCAGTGATAGTTCCTTCATTAAAATTATCGTCGATCATAGTTCATGTCAATCAAAGTTCCTTTCAAAGTTCTTGTTAATCATAGTTCTTTCATCGAAGTTCCTCTTAGTGAAAGTTCCTATCGGTAATGGTTCCTTTGCTAGTTAACTTTCATGTTGGTAACAGTTCCCTCATAGTCAAAATTTGCAATTCAATAAAGTTCCCTAGAACTATGACCAATAGGAACTCTAAATAACATGACCAACATCAATAACTTTGAGTGTCATAGTTCCTTAATCAAAGTTCCTATCGGACCAATGTTAGGAACTTTAAATATTGACAGGACTAACATCAAACAAGACTTGAACTCTCACCGATGAAGGAACAAGAGAGAGATCCCATCACTTCGATCCCCTTTACTGAGTATCAGAGTTCCTTCATAAAAGTTCCCCTCGGTCAAAATCTATAAATTCTCTTGGGTGTTTTCTACTTTAGCCTCCCAGCCTTTCTTAAACTTGTATGGTCCTGGAATCAACATTTTTGCTATCCCTTTTGCCACCTAGGTTATGTGTCTAAATTGACCAACTAGACATGTTGTTGAACCAATGTTTCGATATTTGTTAATAGATTCTCTAAGGTAGGTAATAATAAACTTTGGCTCCGACCATGGACTTTTGCTTCATTGTGATAAAGGGGGTTGGTTACAGTTTAGGGTCACATGACAATATAATTTGAGGACCCATTGGAATGAGAAGTTTTTTTTGTTAGGCCTTTTACCTCCTAGATAAAAGGTTAGATTTTCTCAACTTTGCTTGGGTTGTAAGACATGGAAGCGAATAAGCTTGTTCAAGTGGTTTTTTGGGGCCTATATTTGTTGGGTTATATAAGAAAGCATGCACATGGTCTCTTGCCTCTTGGGTTAAGTGGATCTTGAGGAAGAGTTTACTTTAAGACCTACATGGCTAGTTGATAAAGTTGAGGGTGAAGTGCTCAAAAGTTACTCTTCATCTCGATGAAAAAGAGATTGGCTAAGGGATGATTAGCATGCTAAAAATATTCCACCTAGGTTATGTGGCTAAATTGACCAATTGGACATGTCATTGAACTGATGCTTCAATAATCCTCAACCAATGATCTAGGTAGGATCTATTGAACTTTTCCTCTAACCAAGGACCCATGCTTCATTGTGATAAAGAAGGGTTGGTTACAATTAAGGGTAGTCACAAGACAACAAGGACTCACTGCAATTCTTGTGATGATGAGAGTTCAAATTTTAAGTTAAGATTGCTCAAAATCTCAATTTGCGTAAATGCTTAAGAATTTATTAGATATAGTTTCTAATTTTTTTATTCTATCTAAGTGTGACGAACTATGGTTATGTAGTATGTGCGACAAAAAATTCATTCATAGCAAGACAAACGAAAATGCCCATCGTACGATCGATAGACTTTTGTTACACAATCCATGAGTGTTCGTCGTAAGAGAAACAAACCTACGAAAATTTTTGACAACAATCAACCAATTTCCACATCCATTGTCGTCATAGGTTCGTCATACAATCAACCAATGTCTGTCGTAATTTCATCAGCAGAGCGACCAACCTATGACACAATCCAACAATGTTCAAAGCCATTGTCGTCATAGGTTCATCGTAGGATAGACCAATGTATGTCACAAGTTCATCAGACAAGCGACCAACTGACAACGAACTTGGAGTACAATCGATCAATGTCCAAAGCCATTGTTGTGTTAGGTTCATCGAACAATCAACAAACCACCCATGAACTCTAAGTACGATCGACCAAATTTGGAACCGATTGACGTCATATGTATGTCGTAAGATCGACTACTTTGCGTCATACATTCCTCGTAGGAGTGACTAATCGTCGACAAACTCTCGGTCCCATTCATCATAAGAGTGACATTGTTTCGACGAAATTGTTGTAATTTCGACGGTGGTAGATTTGAACATCCAACGTTACGTTAATCACACTATCAATGAATGTTTAGAAGTACATCAAACTTTCGACGAGGTTTTCATTAATTAAAAAAATATACGTTCTTCAATGCTGGGTGCATTCTACTGAATCAATGTTGGCCTCCACTCATAAAGCTTCGATTTATTTTTTAGCGCTTCATGTATCACCCAGGGGTCACCAAAGGAATAAACATGAAAACTGTTGAAGAATTCAATAATTATAAGAAAATCATAACAATAGGGTTGCATGTGGTAGAGAATTGAATGGTGGTAAATTCATATGTTTGAGGACCATTGAATCAAAAGGAAGCACATTGGCATAAGTGGTGGACTCCATGTCACTTTTGTAAGAATCACTAAGTCTAGACTCTTTTATACTAAAAATAGTATTGGATTTGTTTGATGTATTGGGTTCGTATTAGGTTTTCAGTAGAATCTATGTTTTCAAAATTATTGGTTGGGTCTATAATAACATCAAATAGACCAAATATGAAACATCAAATAGACTAAGTATGGATAATATTTGAAATATAATTTAATGTGACATGTTATATTTTTTTGGACATAATTCAAAAGATATGGGCTTTAATTGATTCATTATTATCTCTACCCAAGCATAAAGACAACATGGAAATAAAATATCTAAACCAATTTGTTGAAAATTCTTGGCTTACATTATGGTCCTTACTATTGTTGCGACATCTATTAAACAGGTGTTGCAACAAATGGTGTTGCCTCCAAATGAGATTCATTTTGCAACAACCAAAAATTGGGTTGTAGCAATATCCCGACAAGGTTGATGGTGTCGCAACAGTCAACCTGGGGGATGTTGCAACAACGTCGTGGTGTTGCAACAACTCTTATGTCGTACATACGATGTTTTCCTGGAATAATATGTTAACATTCTGTCATTGGAAAACATAAAAGGTCAGTGTTCCCTAATTACACTAACAAAACTACTTAAAATGACATAAGTTATGAAGATGCATACCTAAGGAAAAAATATATCGTTACACTCAAAATTATTGGTTTGGTCTATATTAACATCAAATAGACCAAGTATGAAACATCAAATAGATGAAAAATGGATAATATTTGAAATATAATTTAATGTGACATGCTATATTTTCTGGACATAATTGAAAAGATACGGGTTTTAGTTGATTCATTATTATCTCTATCCAAACATAAAGGCAACATGGAAATAAAATCGCTAGCCCAATTTGTTGAAAATTCTTGGCTTACATGGTGGGCCTTCTCAATGTACTTATTGATACTTATTCAAAAATGATTTTACTAATGCTTGGTTGTCCAGAATGTCATATTGTCAAATTAGTTGCATGTACACTGATTTCTAATAGAGCCTCTCCATGTACATTGATATCTAAATAGTCTCACCCTTATGACTGTACAACATGTTCTCAATGGCTTGGGAAGTATATAATGGCCAAAAATAAAAGGAATAGGGAGGTATCCCTTTTTCCCTCATCGAATAGGGAGGCAAGCACCTCGTCGATCATAGTTGTCAGGATGGGGGTTGTGGCTACTCAGTGTTGTAGCAGCAGCACTGAGTGGTGTTGCAACATCTGTTAAACATGTGTTCCAGCAACTGGTGTTTCCACCAAATGAGATTCGTGTCGCAGCAACCAAAAATCGCATTGCAACAATTGGTGTGGCAACGACTGGAAAATCGTGTTGCAAAAACTAGAAAGCATGTTGCATCAACAACCCGACAAGGTTGATGGTGTCACAACAGTCATCCTGAGGGGTGTTGTAGCAACGTCATGGTGTTGCAGCAACTCTCCTGTCATACCTGCAATGTTTTCCTGGAACTAGATGTCAACATTCTATCATTGGAAAGCATAAAAGGTCATCTTTCCCTAATTACACTAGAAAAACTACTTAAAATGGCATAAGTTATGAAGATGCATACCTGAGGAAAAAATACTTTGTTACACTCAAAATTATGATGGAAGGATGGAGGAAAGTGGTACAAAAGGAAAGGTAAAAGGTGTGAAAAGGATGGTATTTAAGATGCTCGTCATCTCTGATGGCCTCTTCTTCGGTGCTAGTCATGAACGATGCATGTGCCTGAGAATTAACCCATGCATAGTGTGATATACCAACACTATACATACTACTCTCACTCACAAAAAAAAAAACCGAAACTACTCTTCTTTTTCTACCTATTCTCATGCTAAACATGTAGTAGGCTTCTCTTCCCATTTTTTTTTTTAAGTGTTCACTTCATTTGTATGAACCGCCCCTGAGAGTTTGTATGAGGATTTCCACATACTTCCATAACAAATATCTAGGGTCTTTCTTGAGGGTAATCTTGTGCTATACTTGTTGCAACCATGTCTACTATTTTAATTCTTTTTCAAGGAATTTAAAATTGTTGTAAGTTAAAAAAATTGTTGGAATTGCAATAGAAATAAAATAATTAATTCTAATGTTAAGTAAATTACTAATTTATAGCTTCATTATGACATATTTTTCTGGCCAAAGACTTAGTTGTGGAGTGCAAACACATAAATGGAATTGTGACAAAATTTTGAGAGATGAGTATATGAGTATGAGGTAAATAAAAACACCCTCTAGAGTCTAGGTTGAGTTAGGTTGTAGCTTTCACAAGTGTAGGCTTAATATTGTACACAAGTGTAGGTTGTAGTTATGCAAAGATTGATATGATTAATAGTGTACACATCCATCACCACCACTTGGAGAAACTTTGTACCTATGATTAATAGTGTACCTATGCATCAATGGATACAAATATTTGTAATATATAATTAATAGTGTACCTATGCATCAATGGATACAAATATTTGTAATATATGATTAATAGTGTACCTATGCATCAATGGATACAAATATTTGTAATATATGATTAATATATGATTGATATGATTAATAGTGTACCTATGCATCAATGGATACAAATATTTGTAATATATAGAAGCTCAAAAGTGATTATAATGTCAATGAAATTGTAGAGGAAAAAGATAACCTATATCCATGCTCAAAGAATTACAATGGAATCATGGACATTCATGACAAAGAGACTATAGACAATTTTTGTTGTACTGGATCCAAGTTGGCATAGTTAACTGCAATGGGTTAGCTCATCTAGTTTGAAGTGACTATTTAAAGGCGTAATACCAAGAGATTACAATTCCAAATTCAAGGAGTCTCATTGGGTCACCAACGACTCTTTTCGCCAACAATCAATATGCATTCCATTCAGAAATTTCAGAGAAGAAAGGGGAGTGCTCCACAACGAAGTAGAGTCACTAGTTTCTCTTGTGTCTATTAGTTGATTGACCATCCATCAAGAAATTCTAGGGAAGAAGGGGGAGTGCTCCGGGAGGAAACAAAGTCATCAACCATTTTTGTGGCTAGTACTCAATCATAATTCTTGTCGATCAAATTTTCTTAGTCAAGTAACTATGATCAATGAAGAATCAAGAGGATCATAGTAATGTTAAGACAAGAACTCCATTGACAAAGGCACATTAGGATCATACTTTGTCAAAGTTCCTATTGGTCACAGTTCTTTCATCAAAGTTCATATTGGTAAGAGTTCCTGTCAGTCATAGTTCCTTCATTAAAGTTATTGTCAGCCATAGTTCATGTCAATCAAAGTTCTTGTTAATCATAGATCATTCATCGAAGTTCCTCTTGGTGAAAGTTCCTATCGGTAATGGTTCCTTTGCTAGTTAACTTTCATGTTGGTAACAGTTCCCTCATAGTCAAAATTTACAATTCAATAAAGTTCCCTAGAACTGTGACCAATAGGAACTCTAAATAACATGACCAACATCAAGAACTTTGAGTGTCATAGTTCCTTAATCAAAGTTCCTATCGGACCAATGTTAGGAACTTTAAATATTGACAGGACTAACATCAAACAAGAAATGAACTCTCACTGATGAAGGAACAAGAGAGAGATCCCATCACTTATATCCCCTTTACTGAGTATCATAGTTCCTCCATCAAAGTTACCCTCGGCCAAAATTTGTAAATTTGCTTGGGTGTTTTCTACTTTAGGCTCCTCTTTCTTAAATTTTTATGGTCCTGGAATCAACATTGATGTTAGCCCTTTTGACCACCTAGGTTATGTGGCTAAATTGACCAACTAGACATGTTGCTGAACCTGTTGGGTATGTGTTATATTCTTTGCATGTGTGTGTRTGGGCGCATCAAATATGACAACTGCGTCTGAYGATCCCTCTAGTAGTGCTATTTGTGTCGTGTGCATCGGGCGCTTTCCCAGGGGGGGGGCAGGTATGCCCCCCACCTGGTTACGCGCAGCGTTCAGGGCAGCGCCCTGAAATATTTTTTTTGGGTGGTTTTTGCTATTTTTAGCGGTTTTGTAAATTAATCCCAGATTAAGGGATTAGGGTTTTGGTATCTACGAAACACCTAAAAACATTGTATATATATTGTATGGTGAATGGTGAAATTTGATATAATGAATATAAGAAAGGTTTTCCTGGTTGAGGGTTTTCGGTATAAAATCTCTGTGTACTTTGTGCATGAGCCATTGATTAAATTCTGTTTTGCTTAAGAATCTATATGCATTGCTTTACTTCACAGGTTTAAAACTTACAGAACCAATGTTTCGATATTTGTTAATAGATGCTCTAAGGTAGGTAACAATGAAATTTGGCTCTAGCCATGGACTTTTTCTTCATTGTGATAAAGGGGGTTGGTTACAGTTTAGGGTCACGGGACAATATAATTTGAGGACTCATTGGAACGAGAATCTTTTACTGTTAGGCCTTTTACATTCTATATAAAAGGTTAGATTGTCTCAACTTTACTTGGGTTGTAATACATGGAAGCGAATAAGCCTGTTCAAGTGGTTTTTTGAGGCCAAAGTTGGGACCCTACTTAGTATTTGTTGGGTTATATAAGCAAGCATGCACATGGTCTCTTGCCTCCTGGGTTAAGTGGATCTTGAGGAAGAGTTGACTTTAAGACCTACATGGCTAGTTGATAAAGTTGAGGGTGAAGTGTTCAAAATTTACTCTTCATCTTGATGAAAAGACATTGGCTAAGGAATGATTAGCATGCTAAAAATATTCCACCTAGGTTATGTGGCTAAATTGACCAATTGGACATGTCATTGAACCAATGCTTCAATAATCCTCAATCGATGATTTGGGTATGATATATTGAACTTTTCCTCTAACCAAGGACCCATGCTTCATTGTGATAAAGAAGGGTTGATTACAATTCAGGGTAGTCACAAGACAACATGGATTCACTGTAATTCTTGTGATGATAAGAGTTCAAATTTTAAGTTAAGAATGCTCAAAATCTCAATTTGTGTAAATGCTTAAGAATTTATTAGATATAGTTTCTAATTTTTGTATTCTATCTAAGTGTGACGAACTATGGTTTTGTCGTACGGGCGACAAAAAATTCAGTCATCGCAAGATAGACGAAAATGCATGTCATACGATCGATAGATGTTTGTTGCACAATCAATGAATGTTCGTCCTAAGAGCAACAAACCTACGACAAATTTTGACAACAATCGACCAATTTCCACAACCATTGTCGTCATAGGTTCATCATACAATCAACCAATGTCTGTCACAATTTCGTCCACAGAGCGACCAACCTACGACACAATCCAACAATGTTCAAAGCCATTGTCGTCGTAGGTTCATCATAGGATAGACCAATTCATGTCACAAGTTCATCAGACGATCGACCAAATGACAATGAACTTGGAGCACAATCGTTCAATGTCCAAATCCATTGTCGTCATAGGTTGGTTGGACAATTAACAAACCACCCACGAACTCTGAGTACGATCGACCAAATTTGGAACCAATTGATGTCATATGTCTGTTGTAAGATCGACTAATTTGCGTCGTACATTCCTCGTAGGAGGGACTAATCGTCGATGAATTCTCAGTCCCATTCATCGCAAGAGTGACATTGTTTCGACGGATTTTTTGTAATTTAGATTGTGGTAGATTTGAGCATCCAACGTTACATTAGTCGCACTATCAACAAATGTTTAGAAGTGCATCAAAATTCCGACGAGGCTTTCATTAATTAAAATATATATATATATATATATATATATATATATATATGTGTGTGTGTGTGTGTGTGTGTGTGTGTGTGTGTGTGTGTGTGTGTGTGTGTGTTCTTCAATGATGGTTGCATTCTATTGAATCAACGTTGGCCTCCACTCATAAAGCTTCAATTTATTTTTTAGTGCTTCATGTATCACCTAGGGGTCACCAAAGGAATAAACATGAAAACTATTGAAGAATTCAATAATTATAAGAAAATCATAACAATAGGGTTGCATGTGGTAGAGAATTGAATGGTGGTAAATTCATATGTTTGAGGACCATTGAATCAAAGGAAGTACATTGGCATAAGTGGTGGACTCCATGTCACTTATGTAAGAATCACTAAGTCTAGACTCTTTTATACTAAAAATAGTATTGGATTCATTTGATGTATTGGGTCCGTATTAGGTTTTCAGTAGAATCTATGTTTTCAAAATTATTGGTTTGTTCTATAATAACATCAAATAGACCAAGTATGAAACATCAAATAGACTAAGTATGGATAACATTTGAAATATAATTTAATGTGACATGTTATCTTTTTTTGGACATAATTGAAAAGATACAGGCTTTAATTGATTCATTATTATCTCTACCCAAGAATAAAGACAACATGGAAATAAAATATCTAACCCAAATTGTTGAAAATTATTGGCTTACATTATGGGCCTTAATGTTGTTGTGACATCTATTAAATAGGTGTTGCAGCAACTGGTGTTGCCTCCAAATGAGGTTCATTTTGTAGCAACCAAAAATCGGGTTGCAACAATAGGCCGACAAGGTTGATGGTGTCGCAGCAGTCAATCTGATGGGTGTTGCAGCAACGTCGTGGTGTTGCAACACCACGACGTAAATTGCAAATTTATACCTTTATTATGACATATTTTTCTGGCCAAAGACTTAGTTATGGAGTGCAAACACATAAATGGAATTGTGACAAAATTTTGAGAGATGAGTATATGGGTATTGTTAGCCCCTAGCCTAGGGATAACTAAGGAGATAACATCTCAAGGCCCACGGGTCCTAGGCATGGAGTACCGAGAGCTACACAACTTGAGCATGGCCTCGGAGGGCCCCTCTTTTCTTTAGTGTAGTCCATTTATCACCAACAACAATATCCATCCTACCATCATGGTCCTGAAGTAGCGGTGAGTCTTGCTCCATAAGGTAATGATTCTAGGTATCATGGTATGTATCACTCTGATTTTTGAAGCACTTGAATATGGTGTATTGAATCCTTCTTCATTTCATGATGTTTGCTTGGAAATTATGCTCTTTGCCTCGTTCATACCTAGAAGGGTGACATGGTGCCCTAGTAAGTTGATTTCCCTTTAGGATGGGTTGACACTGGGTGGATCTATGAAAAGTCATTGTTCGTTCCCTCCATACTTACCACTTTCCATTTTTATTCCTTTCATCTCCCCTATCCTTGTTTGGGCATTGGGATTGGCTACACTAGGAAGGGTTGTACCTTACCTCGTGGGAAGAAGGGGATAAAGGCCCAGAGGGTAAAATTAGTTGGCAAGAGTTAAAAGCCAATGTTGAAACCTTCGAGATGCTTAGCCCAGATATCCCCGAGAAAGTAGTGAAAATATTCTCAGTAAGAAAAAGGGACCCATAAGATAGGTTTGATGCACATGTTTGGGTAATTTAATTATTGGATGTGATTTACATGCTATGATCCCTGTGACTTATGAACCCCTGGCGGGCATACATGTTGTTGTTGCAGGACCTTTCCCGATGGATAGGTACACATGAGGGAAAGATTAGCTCATACCTTCATGGGGGCTTAAATCCCACAAATGGATGTTGAAACCCTAGTCAGTGGTAAGAAGTGATTGAAGACTTGCACCAGGAAGACGAAGGATATTGCTTTTGGAGGCACCCTGGCAGACCTAGACCTAGGGGCCCTTTCTCTTCCCACATGGATGTTAGCCCTTGAGGGCCCTAAATGTCACCATCATAGCCCTAGATGTCACCCAGTGCTAGGGTTTCATTTTTGGAGGCATGTTTTAGCCTAGTGTCATGTGTGGGCATTATTTGGGGCCTCGAGAGGCCAAGTTCCCCACTTTCCAGCTCAACGTTTCACTTATGGGGCTTGATGGGTGTTCTATATGCACTAAAAAGACACTAAAAACCCTCAATTAAATTGTCAACCCGGGGTAAGTAAACTTAGATTTGTAGCAAAATATAGTCCAAAGGTAGAAGGGCTAGTAGGAGTATATTCTAACTAAGGAAGGTAGCTATCTAAGGCTAATCTATTCAAGCAAAGCTATCTAATGAGAAAACCCTACTAAGCAAATTGAAACTATGTAACCTAAGTACTTTTGGGCCAAGGATCGATGGATAGTTCTAAGAAAGCAAGTAAAAACCCTACTTGAAGCAAACTAGTTCATAACAATAAGCAAAAGCAAACTATTTAAGCATAATAATGAGCAACGAACAAAAGCAAACTATTTTAACTTGCCAACCTACATTCAATGAGCAACTACCCTGTGAAAGCAAATAAATAAACAAGCAAGCAAAGACACCTAACTATCCTACTAAAGCAAGTAAACAAGTAAGCAAAGACAACCATCTAACCTACTAAAGCAATAGACAAGTAAGCAAAGACAACTAACTAACCTACTAAAGAAAATAGACAAGTAAGCAAAAACAACTAACTACTGCAAGCAATCAAATTAAAACTTCTCATTGAACAACTATCTAGCCTAAGAGGCAAGTGAACTAAATTCTTAATTCAAAACTATTTCTAATTCATGAAAGGAAATCTATTTTATTGAAAGCAAGAAAGACTAGTAACTAACCTTTAATCTATGATAAGCAAAATGTTCTTCTAATCTATCAAAGACTATCTATCTTACAGCAACAATAAAACTATCTTTTAAACTATGAAAGCAAGAAACTATCTATTCTAATCTACAAAAACAAGAAACTATCTTTAACCTACAAAAGCAAGAAACTATCTTTAACCTACGAAAGCAGGAAAACTATCTTTTAACCTATGACAATTCAAATATAATGTTGGTGGTTGCGTGAATATCTTTGGTGTCTGATAATATCTCGATGGTACTTGACAACAAAGGACAATTCCAGCGGTATAAGCTCAACACTAATCTCAATGGAAAAGTGAAAGGTATGGATTAAACAATCCAATGAGATTTTAGCCATGACAAAAACAATGTTAGATACCCTGCATATTCATATATGAACCATCAACAACATAATGAGATCATCATTATACTTCTACACTACATAAGCAAAATTCATACCTAAACTCAATGATTAACTAAGAAATACAATTGCAATCTAACTCTAGAAAATAAATTACTTAAAATGAAACTATGCTATATCTATTCTAACAATTCAAGCTGCAATAAAGAAATGATTAAAAACATAAATTAAAACATGACATTAAAAAGTAAACTAACAACTACATTCATCAACAACTAGCTAAGCCAACTCTACATAAAAATAAAATGAGCAAGCTATGATTAAAAACTGAAATTGATCCTATCCATCCATCAAATCCTTGTCGAAGAAAGCTCAAATAAAAACTTTGTTCTATTCTAATTAAAACTATGTTTTAAACTTGATTCTAAAATCATAAATAAAGATGTAATCTAATATCTAATTACACATGGGGTTAGTCTAGGGGTCTGCAGATTTGTTCCTAACTACAAAATTAATGAATGCTAACACAATTCATCATACTACCCTGCAAAAGAGAGTCAAAGCAATTAAATTGCAACATCAAACTAATTAACATAATAAAAATTCATGTACAGGAAAATAAAGAGAACAACTAAAATATGAAATACATAAACAAACACAAAGACAGTTACCAGACTTCTGGTGGGCCCCCTAGCAAGTCGTCATCACTTTCTAAAAGCACACCACGCGCTCAGCAAGATGAATTCACCATAAAAACTCAAAAACACAGTTCTTGTATAATCTGGAAATGTAAAATGGAAAAACAGAGTAAAAACGTATTTCTACCTATCACATTGATGCTTATGCTACTTAACTTATGTCTGACCACCTCGGTGGTATTTATAATGTTTACAGACCAAGTGGTCGACCACAGGAGGGTCGAGCCACTTCTAAATCCGGTAATTTGCATTAAATGATGCCCTAACTGATAAAACAGAGCGAGCCAATAATCACCCTCTTGAACAATTGAAACTGAGTTGTCGGGAGCTCAGTAGTTGTAGGGGGCAAGCACGAACAAAACCCATGTTCCTGATTCGCCCATCACTAGCCGCCAATACCATAACCGCCAAGTCGCCCTTCGTTTTTGTGCAAAACGCAGTGCTGGACGTAGTGTCGAATCGGGTACCGGAATGAGTGCTGGAAGGAGTGTTGGACTGAGTGCTGGAAACATAAACGTAGTGCATTTTTGCCCTATAACATCAAAAAACTTGAATCCGATCCTTGGAAGTGTCAAAACATGATGAATTATACTCGATACAATCATTAAACATGAATCATTTGTACCTTATGTCGATCATACCGTTTTAACATACAATTCTTCAAAAAGCTCCTTCAAAATATGAAAAACACATATGTACATGCGGAAAAAGTGTATAATAACCATCATAAAAGTGATCATATCTCGAGCCCAACATTACCCCCACACTTACGATTTTGCAGGTCCCATTGCAAACAAAAAGAAGTTACCCCTCGTGACTAGGCTTGCTGAGGAGGATCGGCTTTAGAAGTCTCTCCTTCTTGTTGTGAAGACTTTGCCTTGTGCCTCTTATGTTGCTTCAGTTGTGCTCTGAGGTTGCGGTTGGATTTGGTCATTTCATCAACCAACCGTTGAAGGGAGTTAACTTTTGTCTGAAGGACTACATTATCATGATGAAGGTGTGTGTCTATTGTCTTCCTTTCTGCCAACTGTTGGAGAAGCTAATAGTTTTCCTTTTGTAGCTCCTCTATGGTTGGGGCAGAATCAGTGATCTCCGAGGAAGGCTTAGATCCTTTGAGGGATGTGGACAATCTATTAGTTTTAGGATCTAGAGTAGGCATGGGTGAAGTAGGAGCGATGGGAGATCAGTAAGGTAAGGTAGGTTCTTATTTTGTTTTCCTTAGTGGCTCTAATCCATCCGCGAAGACTTCTCTAAGTTTCTTATGAGGGCTCTCAAGGTCGGAGGACACTTGGATAAGATCCAAAGCAGGTGGAGGTTTTGCATAAGGCTTGGTTCTTGTGCTCCGAGTACTCTTTCAAAAGGGTCCTTTAACAAATCGATTGGCTCCCCTCTTGTTTGTGGGAATGATGAGAAAGTCTTGCTGCATTACTTCTTGGAGCTTTTTAGGTGTAGGATCAAGAGAGAGTAAAGGCATTGGGGGGTCAATAATAGGCTTTTTTTGGTCTTTTCTCTTGGTCTTTTTACYCGATGAAGAAGTAGGGATATCAACAAGCTTTTGGTATTGTTCTGGCAAAGAGAGGGTTTGTGCAAGGGGGTTTGGAGTTCTTGGAGAGCGAGGTTTGRATGAAGAGATAGTTTTTAGGCTAAGTGGCTTTTTTCCGGTCTTAACTGTTAAGTGAGGGTTTGCAAATTGGTAGATAAAGGCATCCCAATTTTGCCCCTATTTCTCTAGTTCAGCTAGAACGAGGAGTTTGATCAAGCCATGGTGGAAGAGACTATTGTGGGGGTTAGTCACATTCTTCCTCACTTGAGAGGACATCTTCTCCAAGCTTTTGAGAAAATAGAAGGGGAAGTTAAAAGGTTTGTTGAACAGAAAATGAGTCAGCAATCTAAAATGACAAGCTTTGAAAGTGGAGTATCTACCTTCGCAGGTAATCAACCTTGTGATGACGATGAGGGGGTTGATCAATTATGCCTTTATCCAATCCTTAGCATACCCTTTTTCTCCTGAAATTCTCTCGAATTCGGGCTTAAACACCTTGTTATAACTTGAGCACGACAATTGGTGGTTTTTGAACCATCTATCTCCCATTCTTGGGAGCTTTGTAGATGCAGCAGTGGACTCTTTTGAAATTTCAAAGGTAAGTGGCCCTACATGTGTTGTCTTACCATCGAAACCGACTACAAATTGAATGGAGAGGCCATCATCGTGGCCCTACAAGCTAGAAAAAAATGGCCCCCAACCTGCACGCAAAAACACCTCCCTGCACTGTGCAAATTCGAGAATGGAAAACAAATTCGCATAGGAAGAGGGTTCGTACCTCCTGGGCATTGTGACAGAGGTGAAATTCACCAAGAAAGGGTGTAATCGATCCAAATAGTGGCACGAATTGAGCATAGGCCGAATGCATTTTGAACAGGGGACGAAAAGGCAGAGGTTGGGCGCAATTTCTTAACACAAGGGAGAACAAATGGCAAGGGAAAATGGAGATAATGGTTGCCCAACCCGATTTTGAATGCGCTTATAGTGGAGTGGGTTGCACACATGTGTGCATGGGCTGCCATGTGTGGAAAATTCGAATTCGATGGCTCGTTTTTGGGTAATGCAATGATGCGTGGTTAGATCAATGTCCAAGTATTTTGACTTGGACATTTGATCATAAACATATGGAGCATCTACAATCAATGTCTGCAACTAATTCAATTGAATGTAATTGAGTTCTGGTTACCTGGAATCTAGGATAGTTACTGGTGTGTAATTCACATGGCACTTCGTTTGGCACCTCATACGGCATTTCATATGGCATTTCATATGGAACCTCATACGGTACTTCATCTGGTACCTCTATGTTAAATACATTTTCACTTCCTGTAATGGATAACCTGGAAATTAAATGTTTTTGACAATCACAGTGGTAAATGAGCAAAGGCAGAATGTTCCCTGGTTGTTGATTTTTCCATCATGCTCACTCAACCCTCTTGCATATGAAATATAATGTCAAAACCTACAATGAACAGGGTATAGCAAGAAACAAAATGTATTTTCAAACCTACAATATGCAGCTTGTAATGAAAGATAAATCGATAAAGAGTGGTATGTTAAGTATATGTTCAGTAATTTATAGCACACAAGAGTTAATCATAAAAAATAAAATGACTATCAATGTAATAACCGGTATTATAGAAATAATACAAAAATTCTTGCAAAGATCTATTTCTCTAGGCGATGATCATTTGTCAGCTCATGAACCCCTCCCCCAAACCTAAGTATTGTGACACCTCACAATCAAAAGTATAGAAAACTAGTTAGTATTCCCCAATAGCCAAAGATTTATAGTATGTCAAGTGTAAAAATAAAATTTCACAGATTGGTTTGACGAGACGGTTAGAAGATGGCCCCACCTATAGGATAAGAGGTCCTATATATAGATAAGAAGAGGTAGGCAAGAGAGTTTCAAGATATTCTTAGAGTTATTTCCCAATGACAAGTTGATGGAGTTCATTAATCTTAGCTTAACCACACATACTTCATGTCAGCTTAGTATGCAAGTAATGTCGTACATCAGGACAAGTTTAATTTTTTGTCATATTATCATCCTCGCTAGGTAGAATGCCCCACTGCCGGCAAGCTTGTTCAGTACTCCGGTGGGTTTACCTAGTCATACCACAGGCCGGTACCCGCTGCTAGCAGACATGTTCAGTATCCCGACGGGTTATCCTCTTAAACCCTCAGAGACTGGCCCTCCATCCTTTAAGATTTTAGTATAAGATTGCTTATGCAAGAAGATGGGCGAACAACTCTGAAAACAAATTTTTCTTTCTTTTTTCAATTGGGGTGGTATTTATGTTAGAGGATGACTTTCCGTTATATTACTTAGTGATTGTCCCAATGTAAGGGGTAATTAAGCAGACGTGGCCTATCTAAAGATATGATATAATCAATCTATTTACTGTGTAGTGGATGGTACCATTGAGAAGAACAGAAAGGTATCTCTAGGCTCAACTTACTTTCTTCCTTGTAGTTATTGTGATGTTTCCATGACTAACCGCTAATTACACCTCCTTGTTACTCTTTGATAAAGACACTTGACTCACTTACTCGAGTTTCTTGGAAAAAAAATTGTACTAGAGACCTCTAGGCTTGATAGTTATGGTATCACTTCCTTATACTGTGGTGAAGAGTTTCAAGAGCAACTACTTTAGGATGCCTAAAAATGAGAATTCTTGCAAAAATATGGCTAATTACAATAAGTCAATATTCATTTTGATGCTTTAGCAACACAAAATTCAAGTGTAATAATGTTTTGAAGAAAGATCCTTGAAACTGTGTACTTTTGGTGAAATAAATACTTACAGAAATCTCTAGAGTTGCCTTATTAACAAAATTCAAAAACTATTTACATATATACAGTAGGAAATTCGGAAAAATTTTCAAGAACAAGAGGGGACTTCCCCATCTACTAAGGCCAATGCCTTGTCAGCTGACATGACCTGTAGAAAATCCTCTCTAGAAATGAGCTTATTATAAAATTTAAGTCGGTGTCCATTTACCACAAAGGAGACTTGTCCATCGTCAATTGTTTTAATTTTTACAGCTCCATTGTCATATACAGTGTCTACCTCGTAAGGGCCCAACCAGTGGGTGGTAAGTTTTCCTTTGAAGGTTTTGAATCAGGAATCAAACAACAGAGCCCAATCACAAGGCTAGAAGTGATTCTTCTTAATAAACTTGTCATGCCACTTGCTCCTCTGGTTTTGGACTAATATCGTCCATTGGATGGAATCTTGCTTGATTTCATCCAATTCATTCAATTGTAGGGCTCGTTGCTTCTAAGCCTCATCCAGGTTCAATCGTAATTCTGTAGAAATACAGAAGGTCCTTACTTGGAATTCTATAGGTAAAAGTACTTGTTTCTTGTACACTAGCTCATAAGGGGTATGCCCAATGGTATTTCTCCAGGTAGTCTGGTATGCCCACAAAGCCTCTAGGAGCCTATCAGCCCAATCTTGGTGATGTAACTGAAAAATCTTGGTCAAGATGGCTTCCAGAACTTTGTTTTTGGATTCTACTTGACCATTGGCTTGCAGGTGGTATGGAGAATATTTACGATGTTTAATCCCATATTTATCTGTTAGCTCTTTCATCAGCTTTGAAGTGAATTGAGTGCCTTGGTCGGTAACAATTTCATGAGGGACACCAAAGCGGGTAAATATGTCTTCATAGATAAATTCGACAACAGAATTCTTTGTAGCCCTGAATAGGGCTTTTGCCTCTACCCATTTGGTGACGTAGTTCGTACAAACCAAAATATAGTTCTTCCTACGGGACATGGGTGAAATTGGTCCTACAAAGTTGAGGGCCCATTTTTTGAAGGGTTCTATCATAACTTGGGCATGCAAAGGCATTTTGTCAGCTGACGTAGGTCTTCCTATCCTTTGGAAACTATCACAACTTCTCACATATTTAGCAGCATCTTTGAAAATTCTAGGGCAATAGTAACCTGAATATAGCACCTTATATGTTGTACGTTTGTCAGAAAAATGGCCATCACATGGTCCATCATGACAGCTTCATAGTATATCAGGTACCTCATCCTCTCGGACACATATATGAATAATCAAATTAGGACCTATGCAAAAACAATCATGACCAACCCAAGAGTAATTAGCACTTTGTGTAATAATTTTCTGCTTTTCATGAGGTGACAAATGAGACGGTAACTTCCTAGTAGCCAGATAGTTTGCCATATCCGCAAACCATGGGGTATTGACAGAAAGGGAAAAGAGGTGCTCATCTGGGAAACTATCATCTACATGGATATCATCATCCTCATTTTTTATTCGAGAAAGAAAGTGAGCTACTACATTATCCTTTCCAGGTCGGTCAAGCACGGTAATATTAAGTTATTGCAATAAAAAAAGCCACATGGTCACTCAGCCATTAGTTATAGGTTTATTCACGAGGAAGCTAATGGCGGAATGATCGGCATGTACGAATACTTCATAACCTGTAATGTAATGACGAAACTTGTTAATAGCATGAACAACTGCCAAGAATTCCTTCTCAGTAACTGTGTAGTTTAACTCGACAGGGGACAAGTTCTTGCTCACAAAATAAATGGCATAGGATTGTTGGTCCTCTTTCTACCCTAATACCTGTCCTATTGTGGTGTCAGAGGCATCAATGGATATATGAAATGGGAGAGTCCAATTGGGCCCTCTAAGAACTGGTGCCACAGACAGCTTAGCTTTCAGGGTTTCGAAGGCAGTTTGACACTGTCCAAACAAAATCAACATCTTTTATCAATAATCCAAACATAGGTGCAACAATCTTTGTAAAATTTTCAATAAACCGTCGGTAATATCTGCCATGTCCAAGAAATCTTCTTACCTCTTTCTGAGTCTTGGGGGTTGGAAGTCCGACGATGACCTCAATCTTTGTAGGATCAACTTTTATCCCTTCAGACGAAACATGATGTCCTAGAACCACTCCTTCAGTTAACAACATTTTGCATTTTTCATGACTTAGAGATAGGTTCATTTCCTGGCATCTGATGAGGACTTTTTCTAAGTTGTCTAAGGCTTCCTGGTAAGTGTTACCATAGACTGTGAAGTCATCCATGTAGACTTCCACACAATCATGAATAAGATCGGCAAATATCCCTAATACTGCTCGTTGAAATGTGGCAGGAGCATTACACAATCCAAATGGTAAGACCCTATAGGCATCAGTTCCCCAAGGACAAGTAAAGGTAGTCTTATCCTGGTCCTCGGGTACTATAAGAATCTGATTGTACCCGTTGTACCCATCTAAAAAGTAAAAATACGTATTTCCAGACAAGGTATCTAGAACTTGGTCAATGAAAGGGAGAGGAAAGTAGTCTTTCAGAGTGGCCTTGTTGAGTTCCCGGAAGTCAACACAAATTCTCCATTTCTCGGTCACTTTCTTTGGAACCACTACAAGCGGGGATACCCACTTACTGTCGAAGATGGGATAGATAAATCCGACATTTAACAACTTTTGGATCTCCTCCTTGACTATATCTTTGAGTGTTGGGTCCATCCTTCTCTGGGGTTGCCTAACAGGTGTTACTTCCCCCTGGGTATATATCTAATGGATGCATGTGTCGGGGTGTATACCCTTCATGTCAGTGTATTCCCAGGCAAATGCTTCTTATTGTTCTTTAAGTATATCTACTAATTGTTTCTGTTGGTCTGCATCTAGCCCATAATTTATATGTAAAAATTTTCCTAGACTAATCTCGTAGTGCATAGTGTAAGACATGGTAGACTCATCTATCTCGAAAATAAAAGATGTCGAAGACAAAATGGATGGGTCTAATTGTTCTTGAAATTCTTCCCCAAAGATGTATTCAAATTGGGGAAAAGACTGTGGAAAATCCACACATGTGATAGCAGAAACGAATTGGTTTAGCACATTTTATGTTGTGTGCTCTTGAAGTGCCCTTGCATGGTCACTAGGCAATATGGGTTCTTCCTAGTCCTCATTCTCGTATGGACATTCAAGCCACCATAGATTCTCCATAATAGGTTGAGTTGGAGGGTAAATGGTGAGCTTCTGGATAGAGAGACCATTCGAGATGGTCATTTCTCCTTCTCTACAGCCAATAAATGCATTGGTTATGGCTAGCCAAGGTCTTCCCAAAATGATGGGATGGTCTTTGGCAAGATACTTTGAGTGAATGACAAAAAATAATACTAAGTACTCCCATGAGGCTAAAGTAACCATGATATAATCTAAAATTCCTTCAGGTATAACCCTAGTCTTATCTGCCAATTCCAAAATGGTTGGGGTAGGCCGAAGAAGAGGTTGTAACTGTAATTGTTCCAAGGTAGTAGCAATCATAACATTTATGGCTTCCCCTAGATCTATGAGACTGTTTCCAATGGAGACCTCATTAATAGTTATGGTCACTACGGGGTTCCCTGGATTCCCATATTTTGCTAGTTTTAGCTTCTCTGATATGTACTCAGAAAGTCCTCCTACGAAATGTATTGTAGGAGGGTCCTTTTGCTTCCTACCTGACTTCTTAATACACAATTCTTTGACTACCTTACTGTAGATTGGAATGTCTTTAATGGCTTGAAGCAGAGGAATCTTGACACAAATATTTTTCAATTCATTCAAAATTTCAAATTCCGGTCGGGTGGTAGGTTTCTCGATTACCAATCAGTCTGGATAAGGAGGGACCTTCATAATTTGTGAAGGTTCATTTTGGGGAAGCTTGGGTTCTTGGTTCTTCGGTATAATAACATATTCCCACCTAGTGTCATCCATGGGTTGTTTGATGGTTTATTCTTCTTTTTCTTCCTGGATGACTACTGAAGGTCTCTGCTTATCTAGAACTTTTCTCGATCTTAGTTTAATTTCCTGTAATGGAACATGAGTGATAACATATGTCGGGAAGGTCTGCATCTCAACATTGTGAAGAGGTTGAGGGGGCTTATTATTGGGATTCGACACTAGCTGTACCGGTAATAGTGTCGGTCTCGGGGAGCTTGCATTTTGATATTGTAGTGGTTGTTGTTGTGGAATAGGAGGTAAAGGTGATGGAACAAAATCTGGCAAACACTACGGAGTGTTCGATGGGAACTGAGGATAATGATGGTTGGACATATGGATAGGTGGAGCTTGAGGGTTTCCTTGGTTGTGTCCCCCCTTCCATCCTTGAATCTAAGGATGTTGGTACTGAGTAGACCAGTTTTTCCAACCTGGCGGGTTCCACTGTTGTTGTTGATAATAGGGTGGAACTTGAGACTGTAGATCTGGGTATGTGGGTTGATTCCTAGGCTGCCATGGCCTCCTAGGTGCATAAGAAGACTCCCCAGGATCTCCACTCCTATAGATGGCTAATAAATAGGGCAATGATGGACATTTTTCAGTCACATGGTCTTTTGTACAGAAGCCACAAACTGAAATGTTATCTAATGGGCATTCCCTTGAGGAATGCTTCCTCCTACATCTTAGGCAATATATGCTCATTGTTGCATTCTCCTCCTCCAGTTTCTTTTTTGTTTTTAGGGTGTCCAACTGGGAACCTATTGTGCTTAAGATATATGTCTTGAAGTTCTCTAGAAGGTTCCTTATCTCTGCTCTTGTAATACCACCTGGACTAATTGGTTTAGGCTTCTATTGTAAGGGTCCCAAACATTCTTTCCTGTTTTGGCTCTACTCCTTGAATAATTTTTACACATTTCACATATTTCAACAAACGGTTTATGAGAGATGTCACCTCATGCCATCAGGTTAAGCATCTCTAGATATTCTTCTGAAATTCCCTTAAGGAAAAGAGCCCTAATTGCATCCTCTGGGAGGTCATGGTATTTTGACTTATGAGAGATATAACCAAATCTTTCCATATAATCTTCGAGGGTCTCATCTTCTAATTGTTGGATTTTAAAAATGTCATTACGAGACTCTTTGGTCTTGCAGTAGTCTTGGTACTTCTTAAGAAACATCTTTCATGGCTTCCCAAGACCTAATACTCGATTCTCGCAACCCCATGAACCATCTTAGTGCAAAGTCTTTGAGGGTGGAAAGAAAGAGTTTTAATTTATAAGCATCTTGTATGTAGTTGTAGCTCCTACACAAGATGTCAAATTCAAATAGGAAGGTGTCTGGATCTTCATTGTTTTTACTGTAAAAGGTAGGCAGTGTTGATAGAGGAATATTCTTCATGTTGACATTTGGAGTGGTGTCTAAAATTGGAAACCCAAAGGTAGTTTCAGTTTGGTTTCCAGTTTCTTCTTCCTCCCCGCGTCTTACATTGTTATGGTCTTCTTGATCATCCATATTGGCTTGATTTTCAAAAAGAGAGTACCTAGGTGGTTTTATCTTTGAAGAAAACAAGGTTTCCCTTTGATGGAAAGGTCTTCCTATGGATTGGATGTCTGAGACTCTACTCGAGCTGGTTGAGACTATTGGTGCCAAAGTTTTTGTGTCAATTTGAGAGATGATTACATTGGCTGAACTACCAAACAAAAGATTCACCTGTTCAGGGTCTATGATGTCCTTAAAATTAGGGTCCCCTGGTGGTGGTGTAAAAGCAAAGGTTGTATTGTTTAGTTCTGTGGAAGACTCGAGTGGTCTTGCCTCCTTTCCTAATATGATTGATGCTCTACTCGAGCTAGTTGAGACTATTGGATGTCTCAGAGACTATTTTATCTCTTTGAGTTGAGCTAGCTTCTCTTTTTCGATATCGGTCTGCGGATTTTATAAGAAGAACGTTCCTTCCCCCAAAGAGATCGGAAGGAACCTTGGTTGAAAGGTTGGATTTTGATTTAATGTATCTACCTTGTGGGTCTCTACGCCTATTCATGAAAGAAAGAAAAAACAAAAAGAGAAAGCTACCATTTGGTTTCTAGGTCTATTCATAAACAAAAACAAAAAATAAAAACTATTATTAGGTTTGGGGGAACCTGCTATAGCAGATGCGCAGGTTCTTACCTCTCATCTTAAAACTCCCCCACCACCAATCTAATGCTAAGGTCTAAGAATGATCTATTTCCTAACTAATTCTTACCTTGAGACAACTCCTTGGCAACGGTGCCAAAAATGATGGGTGTTCTATATGCACTAAAAAGACACTAAAAACCCTCAATTAAATTGTCAACCTGGGGTAAGCAAACTTAGAGTTGTAGAAAAATATATGCCAAAGGTAGAAGGGTTGGTAGGAGTATAGTCTAACTAAGGAAGGTAGCTATCTAAGGCTAATCTATTCAAGAAAAGCTATCTAATGAGAAAACCCTACTAAGTAAATTGAAACTATGTAACCTAAGTACTTTTGGGCCAAGGATCGATGGATAGTTCTAAGAAAGAAAGTAAAAACCCTACTTGAAGCAAACTAGTTCATAACAATAAGCAAAAGAAAACTATTTAAGCATAATAATAAGCAACTAACAAAAGAAAACTATTTTAACTTGCCAACCTACATTCAATGAGCAACTACCCCGTGAAAGAAAATAAATAAACAAGCAAGCAAGGACACCTAATTATCCTACTAAAGCAAGTAAACAAGTAAGCAAATACAACTATCTCACCTACTAAAGCAATAGACAAGTAAGCAAAGACAACTAACTAACCTATTAAAGCAAATAGACAAGTAAGCAAAAACAACTAACTACTGCAAGCAATCAAATTAAAACTTCTCATTGAACAACTATCTAGCCTAATAGGAAAGTGGACTAAATTCTTAATTCAAAACTATTTCTAATTCATGAAAGGAAATCTATTTTATTGAAAGCAAGAAAGACTAGTAACTAACCTTTAATATACGATAAGCAAATTGTTCTTCTAATCTATCAAAGACTATTTATCCTACAACAACAATAAAACTATCTTTTAAACTATGAAAGCAAGAAACTATCTCTTCTAATCTACAAAAACAAGAAATTATCTTTAACCTACAAAAGCAAGAAACTATCTTTAACCTACGAAAAAAGGAAAACAATCTTTTAGCCTATGACAACTCAAATATAATGTTGGTGGTTGTGTGAATATCTCTAGTGTCTATTAATATCTCGATGGCACTTGACAACAAACGACAATTCCAGCAGTATAATCTCAACACTAATCTCAATGGGAAAGTGAAAGGTATGGATTAAACAATCCAATGAGAGTTTAGCCATGACAAAAACAATGTTAGATACCCTGCATATTCATATATGAACCATCAACAACATAACGAGATCATCATTATACTTCTACACTACATAAGCAAAATTCATACCTAAACTCAATCATTAACTAAGAAATACAATTGCAATCTAACTCTAGGAAAGAAATTACATAAAATGAAACTATGTTATATCTATTCTAACAATTCAAGATGCAATAAAGAAATGATTAAAAACACAAATTAAAACATGACATTAAAAAGTAAACTAACAACTACATTCATCAACAACTAGCTAACCCAACTCTACATAAAAATGAAATGAGCAAGCTATGATTAAAAACTGAAATTGATCCTATCCATCCATCAAATCCTTGTCGAAGAAAGCTCAAATAAAAACTTTGTTCTATTCTAATTAAAACTATGTTTTAAACTTGATTCTAAAATCATAAATAAAGATGTAATCTAATATCTAATTACACATGGGGTTAGTCTAGGGGTTTGTAGATCCGTTCCTAACTACAAGATTAATGCATGCTAACACAATTCATCATACTACCCTGCAAAAGAGAGTCAAAGCAATTAAATTGCAACAACAAACTAATTAACATAATAAAAATGCATGTACAAGAAAATAAAGAGAACAACTAAAATACGAAATACATAAACAAACACAAAGACAGTTACCAGACTGCTGGTGGGCCCCCCAGCAAGTCATGGTCACTTTCTAAAAGCACACCATGCGCTCAGCAAGATGAATTCACCATAAAAACTCAAAAACGCAGTTCTTGTATAATCTGGCAATGTAAAATGGCAAAACAGAGTAAAAATGTATTTCTGCCTATCACATTGATGCTTCTGCTACTTAACTTATGTCTGACCACCTCGGTGGTATTTATAATGTTTACAGACCAAGTGGTCGACCACAGGAGGGTCAAACCACTTCTAAATTTGGCAATTTGCATTAAATGATGCCTTAACTGATAAAATAGAGCGAGCCAATAATCGCCCTCTTGAACAACTAAAAATGAGTTGTCAAGAGCTCAGTAATTGGAAGGGGTAAGCACGAACAAAACCCACGTTCCCAATTCTCCCATCATTGGCTGCCAATACCATAACCTCCAAGTCACCCTTCGTTTTTGGTGCAAAACGCAGTGCTGGACACAGTGTCGGATCGGGTATCGGAAGGAGTGTTGGAAGGAGTGTCGGACTGAGTGCCGGATACAGAAACATAGTGCATTTTCTCCCTGTAACATCAAAAAACGTGAATTAGATCCTTGGAAGTGTAAAAACATGATGAATTATACTCATTACAATCATTAAACATGAATCATACGTATCTTATATCAATCATACCGTTTTAACATAAAATTCTTCAAAAAGCTCCTTCAAAATATGAAAAACACATGTACATGCGGAAAAAGTGTATAATAACCGTCATAAAAGTGATCATATCTTGGGCCCAACAGGGCTCAACGTCACCCTAGAGGTGCATGACGTCACCCTTGAAGTTGTTTCTAGATGCAAATTAATTTTTATTATGTCAAAATTGAATTTTGTTGTAATTTGGCCAGAGAGGCCTTGTTTTTGACCTAAAGATGAATTAAAGGTCAACATTTTGTATAAATAAACATAAAGTATTCTCATTTTCACATCACAACTTGTCATTGGAGACAAGAGGTCTAAAATTTGCGCCCTCTTAGGGTTAATGGCTGAAATTGTGAGGCACCACTCTCGTTTAAGGCTGATTTTTTGCAACTTGGATCAATTTTGGAAATTTTATGGTGATCTTGCATTGTATTCTCATGATTATTCTTGGTGCAAGTAAGTGAAATCTGCATTTTGTCATATATTGAATGGTTTATTATATGATTTTATTTGCTCATACAAGATTATGAAATTGCATGGTGTATTGAATGCTTGAAGTAAGAAACTTAAGTTGCTACTTTCTTACTTTTTATTTGCCAAGCTTTTCATTGAATTGATCTAGTAACTAGTGAAACCCTGGAGCCCTAAAGTGCTAGCACTCTAAGCATTTGAACTTGGTTATTGTTGCATAAGTTTTACTCCATAGAAAGGCTAAGGAGAGCAAGGCGCTAGGGCCTATAATTTCCTACACCCTAGCATCTTGTCTCTATGATGACTTAAGTTATTACTTCTCCTATGATTTTTCCCTCTTAGACTTTTGTGCATCATCATCATTAATTTCCAGCCTTAGAGGAAGTCGTCCTCCCTGACTCCATTACCCTTGAAGGCACTAGTTCTCTTCTCTTACTTCTTGACAAGACTCAACTCAAACTCCTTCACTTCATACTCAAACTCTTTCACTTCATGCTCTACTAATTTGCTAACCTAGTCTAGAGATACTAACAACCAATTTTTTGTTGTCATAATCACTACTACAACTATCATTTTGCAACTTATATCAACCAACTAACCATCTAAGTCATCCCATAATTTGTATAAGGCAAGGTATTATCAATAAGTGTTATAGTATATGTTTAATTGCCTTTTTAGAATGTAAATTCTGAAGTTGTTACTATTGTCATAGTTGTTGTTACAGCCATTGTTGCAGCCCCTAACAGCCCTAAAATCACCCATAAAACCATTGGGCATTTGTACTAAGTAGAACTATAATCATTGGATATTGAAGTAGTGTCTTATTGCTTTAATATAGTACTTTTCTGAAGTGGTTTCATTGATGTCATCCTCATTAATTAATGATGTTATAAATGTTTGGACAGCCATTTAAGTCATTCATTAACTTGTATTTATCTTGAAAAATGTGAGTGACAAACCATTATCAAGTTTGCAAGGCTATTGTCTCTTTTCCATATCATCATAACTTGCACCTTTCAAGATACATTGTTGCTACTGTGATTTTACTTTAATTATATAGTAACTTGTTCAGGCAGCACATAATTTGTTTAAGAAGTCATTGATTATAATTGTTGCTACTAACATTTGATGTTTCATTGGTAAAGGGTAGGTACAAACCCATTTTCATTTTCCCTTGTCCCTTTCAACTTCACCAAAGTGACTTATTCTGCTGAGTGACCTAGGGAGAGGAGTGGGTTTTCACCGTATCTTTTTTACCTTGATCAACCAAAAAGGTCCTAGGACGTCTCCCTTGGAGTGAGGTTTTCCTCCTCCTAAAGAGAAAGAGGTACCCTATTGGGGTGATAGTGATAGGGTTACCTATGTGTTACATCAATCTAGACCTACTTACCTTTAGGCTTGGGCAAATATAGATTGTGCGATAGCATTTTTGGCACTGTTTCCGGGGAACATCAAGTCAATCTTCCTCGAACGACATTTTCGGTAAGAATTTATCCAAAGCCTTCATTTGCAAATCTTACCTAGAAACTCCACTGAGGGTGATCCTCTCATCCCTTTGATAATCTCAAGAATATTATCTGGCGACTCCACAAAGTTCAGGGAGATATACCAATCCTCCCAAGTCTTACAAAAGAAAGCCTCCCCGAAACTCTCATGTAGTAAAATCATTATTTAGAGGTAATATTCCCTTAAACACAATGTCTAACGCTCAAACTCAGACCCATAATCCAAATCAGGTTAATAACCAAAAGCAATGGTCGTCCAAACTTTTTAAGTTTTTAGACATGACAAACATTCCAGGATACCCTCGAGAAATTCCCCCTAGGTATGAGAAGTGGTTTCCTAAGTTCATGGTAATGATGTAGTCAACACTGAGGACCATATGAGAAATTTCTAGCCCTTTTTCCAACTTCATCCCATCACTGACGACGTTGAAGATCTGGCAATGAAGTTGTTTTCTGCTACCCTCTATGATAACGCAAAAGATGGTATAACGGTCTTCCTGATGCTAGTATTACATCTATGGATAAATTCGAGGAAAAATTCCTCAAAAGATGGAGTGTCAAGGAAGACTCCAACATGTTTCTAACTAGGCTTAACAACTTCATAAAAGTTGAGAACGAAATTGTTAGGTAATTTCACGATAAATTTGAGAGGCTAGTACAACAGATCCCAACAAGCCACCACCCTTCAAATAACTTTCTTCTCTTTCTTTACACCAAAGCCTTTACAGGACAAATGGATTTCCTTATCAGAGACAAAGCTCCTATAACAATCCAAGAAGACCATGAGATGGCTATGAAGATTGAAAATAACCTATCATCATCCAAAGTAGAAACTTTCTCCACCCCAAGAGTCAATATGGATGCTAAACCCAAAGTAGTCCACAATGTTGAGGCTACCTTAGATATTTGTGCTAGCTTGGAAAAGCTACAATTCACTGTAGATACATGGAAAAAACCCAAGAGTTAATGATGAATAGGATTGTCAACCTAGAAAGATCCCAACAACAAGCTCATAGACCTCCTTATAAGGGGAAATTCCAAAAGGGTGGTCAAGGTTTCAAGCCCAAGAACAATCAAGAGGTCCTCACACTTTATCCCCCACAAACATGGTTGAGGTGAACCCATGGTGTTTTCAATGTAGAGAATCACATTGGGAGCATGAATTCCCTCTGAATAATGGTGAACATGATCAAGTCAATGTTATCAACCACACCATTGAAGAGCCACAATATCGCCTTAATATCACACCTGAAGAACATGAAGAAGGTATAAAAGAAGAAACCAGGAAAGCTAGGATGGAGTTAATCAATAGCCTTGATCAAGAATCAAGAGAGAGGTTGAAGAAACAATAATTCCAAGTGTATACTAGGTAAAAGCAAATAAACCAACCTCCCTCTACTAGACCTACAACTTCACAACCAAAACCTCCACCTATGAACATACTCTTTCCTAAGACTTCTTATCAGGCCAACAAGGTTGACTCAAATTTTGACTTGGAAGGCGCATTGGCCAAAATGCATGTAACCATCCCATTGAAGAAAATTATCAAGGTTCCATCCATGAAAGAAAGGTTTGAAATTTTTTTCAATGTATTGGATAGACCAATAGGCCCTCCTATCATGTTACAAGCAGATCATTTCAGGGTTCAATATGATGGACACCCACCTTCTTTATGTCTTTGCTAGTAAATAGCAAATGTCTCAACAACTGTATGCTTGACACGGGAGCAGGTGCCAACATGATGTCTTTGAGAGTTATGGAGCAACTAGGCCTAAAGGCTACACGGTCTTATAGAAATGTGTGCGGTTTTGAATCCAGGGCTATACCTACTCATGGGGTAGTTGAGAACGTTGAAGTACATCTTGGCAAATATCCCGAGAGAGTGATCCATATGGATTTTGTGGTGGTAGATATCCCTGATGTATGGGGCATGCTTTTGTCCAGGAAGTTCGTTGCCATGCTAGGTGGCACATTAGAGATGGACTTAACTTATATCAACGTGCCTATGAAATATGAGACTATTACACGCCTTCCAAATATTCTAATGGCTCAGGTTCATGTACAAGAAATTGACAATGATACTAAAATAAGTGAAACACGTGAACCAATTAAGGAAAGCCTTCCTACCTTTTCTCTAGAGGATTTGCATTTCACCACAGAGGGGGATTTTGACGATATATAATGGTCAAAGAAACAAGTGTATCAACAACTCTTAGATAAATATAAGGATAAATTAGTTGGTTATGTAAAATTACTAAAGAAAGGGGATACTGATATATTGATTAAACCAAGTCAACAAGAAGTCCTTACAGATTAATACCACCCTCCTCCCTTGAGACAATACACCAAGGTGATACAAGGAACAATGAAGTTCGAAGCAAAGGAGTATCAAGAGGAATACATGGTATGGATGTGGGACACTATGAAAGGTGAGCCTAACAATGTTAAAGGGAGTCCACAATATTGACTTGGACCTTTCAGAATCAGAATGAATATAGTCAACAATGCCTACTATTTATCCACGCTTGAAGGTAGGAAACGTCCATTACCAGTTAGTGGATGCCTTCTCAAATCCAATCATGGGGTAGAGACTTGACTTCATAGGTAAGTACAGGTAAGTTAGGATAGGTAGGCATTTTTTATCCATTTTATATACCATTGCATATCATGTTAGCATAGTTGTAGTTGCATTTTCAAATTGTCTTGTTTCATTATGTATATATGTATGTTGATGATCATATGTTACACTAGAGATGTTTTTATTGGTTTATTTTATCATATATGGACGAGGGGTGATATCACCACCCTCGGAATTACTAATATCCTTTGTTGAGATTTAGCAGGCACAGGTCATACCAGAGGTGTTGAGATTCTCATGTTCTCTATGGTGAGCACATGTCCCCGAGTTGGAGCCAGATGTTATTCCCTAGCCTAGGGATAACTAAGGAGATCATTTATCGAGGCCCACAGGTCCTAGACATGGAGTACTAAGAGCCAGACAACTTTTGAATGGCCCCCAAGGGACCCTCTTTTCTTCAGTGCAGTCCATTTACACCAACAACAATATCCATCCCACCAGCCTGGTCCTGAAGTAGCGGTGAGTCTTTCTCCATGAGGTAATGAGTCTGGATATCATGGTATGTATCACTCTGATTTTTGAAGCACTTGAATATGTTGTATTTAATCCTTCTTCATTTCATGGCGTTTGCTTGGAAATTATGCTCTTTGCCTCGTTCATACCTGGAAGGGTGACATGGTTCCCTAGTAAGTTGATTTCCCTTTATGATGGGTTGCCACTGGGTGGATCTGTGAAAAGTCATCGTCCATTCCCTTCATACTTACCACTTTCTATTTTTGTTCCTTTCATCTCCCCTATCCTTGTTTGGTCATTGGGATTGGATACACTAGGAAGGGTTGTACCTTACATCGTGGGAAGAAGGGGATAAAGTAGTTGGCAAGAGCTAAAAGCTAATGTTGAAACGTTCTAAATGCTTCACCATGGGATCCCCGAGAAAGTAGTGAAAATCTTCTCAGTAATAAAAGGGGAACCATAAGATAACATAAACACTCAATGTATTAGTTGATGGATAGGGGGTCTCTTCACAAGCCAGCCTATTATGACCATGGGCATGTAGTGGTATGACACTACCACCTATCTGGTTACCAAGCCAAGGTAGTGTCTCTTGGTGGCATAACCAAGAGAAAGGGGGTCTCATCATGAGCCAACCTTCTCATTTCCATGAAATGTTTGTGGATAACGTTGTCACCTCTGATCATTAAGCCAGGACAACATCACTCAACTATTTCCTTGAAGCACAAGATCAAAACATCAAAAGAAATAAAGCTAAGAGTAAAAGGTAATGAATGGGCTAGGAAACAATTGGATTTGTTACAAGGTGCAACTCACCCTCTACAAAGGCACCCATAGGTAAGACTTTACATTTCCCTGTTAATACATGCACCCCATGCCCAAATACTTACCCCATTCCACCTCATACACTTACATGACTTGGAATATATCCTATAAATGTGTTGAACCTACACAGAACAGATCTAGCTAGAAAATACACACACATTTGCAGAGAGAAATTGAGAAAGAAGAAGCAAGAGAGAAATAATGGAATAATTCTCATTAACCGTATTCCACACTCAAAGAGTGAATAATTTACAATAGATATAGGATACATGAGTAACTAATGAGCCATAGCGGTGGTCTAGAGTGATATGGACACACACCAACAGTTACGGGAGTGAACTGCCACCTAGTCTAGTCTCTCAGACAGTTACAGGAGTGAACTGCCACCTAGTCTAGTCTCTCAGACAGTTACAGGAGTGAACTGCCACCTAGCTAAGTTAACTAGTCAAATAGTCTTCAGTTAACTGACTGAACAAAGAGTAGTGAGGAGTTAAATCAAGGAAAAAAGTGTAATGCATCAGTCTAGTGATGATCCCAAGGCAAGTGCGCATTAGTTGGTGATGAAATGTTGCATGGTGACAAAACCAATGCAGCATCTAAACTCAACTCAACTAGTCAAACTGAAGTGTGAATTGAAGAAAATATTCTCCAGGTGGAATATTCTCCCCTAAAATACAGGAGATTGGATAATGACTAATTATGACTAATAAACAAGGATAAACCTTAGGAAAAATAAATCCTAGGTGTGTGTGAAGTAACTCCAACACCCCCCCTAAACATCATTATGGTGAAAATAAAGAATGGGCCCCAACAACGAGGCCATGTTAGGTACCCAAATACAGAAGATACATTGAAATAAACGAGGAAAGAGGGAAAACCTCATGGGAAAATCCCCCCCTCAAATTACAATGCATAAAAAAAATAAAAATGAGAAGGAACAAAAAACAGTTGCTAAGCAACCATGTCTTTCACTCCAAGAAGACCTTGCAACTATGCAAGTTTGTGTTCTTTGAAGATTTTGTTGAAGATGTAGATGTCTGCATAGATCTAATGAAGTATATGCACCATTGAGATGTCCACACATATCCACTTTATTTTCTTGTAATGAAAAATATCCAAATAGAGTTTGGATGAAATTTTGAAAACCGTGCGGTCGTTTTTGGAAAAATGCTGAAATTTTGTTGATTTTAAAATAATCATAACTTCACTTTCTGGACTCCATTTCGAACGATTGTTTTTTTTAAATTGGATATTTTCCCGAGAGGAATTCAAATATCCAATTTTTACTGCAAATTGTGCCAATAAAATATCAGAATATAGTCTGATGTGCGTGGCTCCCTTTTTGTCTCCTGAGATGCATGCATTGTGCATGGAAAAGTATCTGCATGTGACTCCTGAGATGCATGCCATATATCTTCCACATGAATTTCAGAAAACAAATCTGAAATGGAGTAGACATCATCTTCAATTAATGGAAGACAAATTTTTGTAGATACTTGTGTAGAAGGCTCTTGAAAGTGAGATGATTTATCTTCCAGTGGCTTTTCTACATTCTCTATCTTGTCAACATTTTGCATGCATTCTTCCTTATTTCCAAATAAAACCTCCAATCTACTCCATAAATCATTTGGAGTGAATTCTTGTGAGTCATCATCTACTTCATGGAGAATTTTGAGAGAAATAAAATAGAGGATACATCCTATGGCCAAATCTTGTCTATTGAGAAAGTCATTTTTCTCATCGACAGAATCAAGATCTACTTCCATTTCCATAGTTATTTGGTACACGCCTCTGCATTTGAGCATAAGAAGAATTTTTGGCTTCCATTCCAAATAGTTATGAGGCGTGAGAAGTATTTCTGGCGAATAATCCATCTTTTTGTGTCTTCAATCTTCAGTACATGCAAAAATAATTTTGTGTAGTTTTTGCTTAGCAGTCTGTCGGCTCTGATACCATGTAAATGTGTTAAACCTGCACAGAACAAATCTAGCTAAAAAATACCACACACATTTGTAGAGAGAAATTGAGAAAGAAGAAGCAAGATAGAAATAATGGAATAATTCTCATTAACCGTATTCCACACTCAAAGAGTTAATAATTTACAATAGATATAGGATACATGAGTAACTAATGAGCCATAGTGGTGGTCTAGACTGATCTGGACACATACCAACAATTACAGGAGTGAACTGCCACCTAGTCTAGTCTCTCAGACAATTACGGGAGTGAACTTCCACCTAGCTAAGTTAACTAGTCAACTAGTCTTCAGTTAACTGACCGAACAAAGAGTAGTGAGGAGTTAACTCAAGGAAACAAGTGTAATGCGCCAGTCTGGTGATGATCCCAAGGCAAGTGAGCATTAGTTGGTGATGATCCCAATGTTGCATGGTGATAAAACCAATGCAACATCTAAACTCAACCCAACTAGTTAAACTGAAGTGTCAACTGAAGAGAATATTCTCCAGGTAGAATATTCTCCCCTAAAATACAGGAGACTAGATAATGACTAATTATGACTAATAAACAAGGATAAACCTTAGGAAAAATAAATCCTAGGTGTGTGTGAAGTAACTCCAACATATCTCACCTTGGAAACACCCCAAACTTAAGAGAGTTTAGCCCAATAGGACACCCTGAGACCTTCTCCAAACCTAACTTGTCAAATTACATAATGTCTTTGAGCATTTTTCTGGGTTAAGGGGGGTTTGATGCACATTTTTGGGTAATTTAATTATTGGATGTGATTTACATGCTATGATCTCTGTGACTTATGAACCCCTGGAGGGCGTACTTTTTGTTACTGCAGGACCTTACCCGGTGGACAGTTACACATGAGGGAATGATTAGCTCGGACCTTCATGGGGGCTTAAATCCCACAGATGGATTTTGAAACCCCAGTCAGGGGTAAGAAGAGATTAAAGACATGCACCGGTAAGAAGAAGGATGTTTCTTTTGGAGGCACCCTAGCATACCTAGACCCATGGGACCTTGCTCTTCCCACATGGATGTTAACCCTTGAGGGCCCTGGACGTCACCATCATAGCCCTAGACGTCACCCAACACGAGAGTTTCATTTTGGGAGGCATTTGTGAGCCTGATGGAACATGTGGGAATCATTTGGGGCCTATGGAAGCCAAGCACCCCACTTTTCTAGGTCAACATTTCACTTATGGGACTCAACATCACCCTATGGGGGCATGACGTCACCCTTGGAGATGTTTTTAGATGCAAATTAATTTTTATCATGTCAAAATTGAATTTTGTTGCAATAGTTGATTTTTCAATAAGCAAGGTTTAAGCATGAAGTTCATTCCTTTTAGCATTTAACTTAAACCATAAACAATTATATTGCAACAACCAAGATCACAAGAAGAAACACCATGCACAAGAACACAAGAAGTATCCTGGGAAACCCTTCTCAACAAGGGAAGAAAACCCAACCAAATCCTTTGCTATATTCTTCAATAGAAATACCTTCACCACCAAGAAAACCTAGCACACAAGAGGGTATTTTCAAACCCTAGAAGACTAGCGCCCAAGAGAGGTGCGCGCTTTTCCCAAGAAAGTGTACTTGCTAAAATTTCCAAACTCACACAAAATATATGATTCTTAAAAGGGGACTTTACCTTTACTTATATTAGACTTGACCTATCAACAGAAGTGTTTATTGGCACAATAGGGCCAACCTCTTTGAAAGAACTAGGAAAAGTAAAAGTGGGAAGTTGCGGTCCACCATTGATACATGAAACATTTTGCTTTCTAGATAGTCGTCCATTCATAAAGTTACAGGGGATGCACTGGATGTTTCAATTGTTAATATGGAGAAAGAAAATGCCCAGTTGAAAGAGAAAATTAAAGAATTGGAAGCAACTCTCATGCCTCCACCTATTATGTCTTCCCTTGTTGCCATGATTCGCCACAAGAAAATTTTTCAAGAAACCCCAGAGCCAAGTGCTAGAGTTAAGAGAATTTCAAATTGGATTATTTCCACTTGACAATTTGTCGAAGAGAATATTAAGAAAAGGATGTCATTGATTTTAGAGTTATGGGATATGGAAAAAAGATTTGCCTCTCTTGGTTTGAGGATTCAGAACACCAAGGAATATTTAAATAAATATTTGAAAAATGATGAAGGTTTTTATACAAATGGAGTTGTGATGTTTGCAATAAAGGTTTCGACAATGACATAGAATATGATAAAGCGAGAAAATTTACCTTCCCTGAGTCGCATCAAACAACTAAAGGTCTGCTGGATTGAAAGAATCAATGTATTCAAGGGACTCTCAACTCAATTGACTGATTTGTAAAGAAGGAAGACAAAAGCATACTAAAAAATTCTTGATTTAAATATCGTTGGAACCACTATTGAAGTCTCAGACCCTAAGTATATCTCAAATTCAATGCTCATGACTCGACAACATTTCGAAGGACAAGTTGAATAATTAAAAAGGGCGTCAAATGAAAAGTTTGATACATGATTGATATCACACATCATGATATTGACAGTTGGCTTGTCGAGTATACCAATAAAAATGAAGATATTGAGAATACATTGCAAAATTTATCTATTGATTTTAGAGAAATCAAAAATGAGTTGTTTAATATTAAAGTAAAACAAGAAGTGATTGTTGCTCCGTTAAGGAATTATATTCAAGAATGGTTAAACAACTCAATTGCCAAGATTTCTGAAATACCAGCAGAAGCAGTTACAACCAGTAATCAAACTGCAACAAGAAAGGGTAAAAAGGAAACAAAAACAAGCAAATGAAAAGGAGAGAGATACCATCATAGAAAGTCCATGTTGATCACATACTTCTTCCCTTATCAGTTTTCATCCAGTAATTCTTATTCTTTAACTAGAAAAGTATAATCGAATCCTAATAATATTTGTTTTGTCTTCTTTCCAGATTGTGTTGTTCGAAACCCACCCACATTCCTCTTTCTATTGCATACCTTCTTGTACATGTTTGTTTTATGGTCCGTGGGAGCCCCAATCCTAGTCCATTGGAAAAACGCCTTAATTTCAATGCAATGTAATAAACATTATTATTTTTGAGAAATACCACAAAACTAATTTGGGATCAATTTTGATTGTATTTATAACTCTGAGCCTTGAGTATAAAGTATTTGAAATTGGTCTATCATAATCTTCTTTTGAGCTCTATAAGTAATACTCTATAAAAGTTCTCTCATGTGAATGGGCCATCTTCTTTTATTTTGAATGTGATCATAATCTGTATTTTCACTATGATGGATGTGAGGATATTTTTTTATTTTCTGTAATGTGTGATGTGTGAAAATCCTGGTCCACTTCTCAGGAATTCTCTTTTATAAATACTCTTTTACTTTTCAACATTTTGATTTTTCTTGAGCATTAAATATTTGACTATATTATGGTCTTATATTATTCTTGATTCTAAAATTACAAAGAATATCATAAGCCAAAGAAGAGTACCACTTCTTTAAAAACGCAGAAGGATTCGTACCCTCGTGAGGTTTTCATTTCGGTCCTAACGGATTCAAACTCAACATGACTGTCATCAAAACATTGAAGTGTGGATCACAGTATTAGTTTCAAAACTTTTCTCACTTGCATCATCAAATTCACGAGATGCTTGATAACCGACAATATGAAATCCATCTACAACAAGAAAACAAGCCATAAGTAAATAATGTCATAAAATTGTCTTACAAACAAAACTCCAAACCACCAATTCCTTTGTAGAACACCCAATACTTTGACAATCAATGGAGCTCACCCTACACTTTGGAAGCCATCCAATGTACACCCTACACTTTGGTAGTAAATTGAATGACACTACATTGTTGGTTAAAAAAGGAATATTCAATTATGAAGATCACACCTATCATTTAGATAGACAACTACCATTTTCCATTCCTTTAGACAAGATTCTGAAATTACTTTCATGTTGTGTAGTCCAATGTTATTTTAATCTGATCTAAGTATAAAAGAAAACATTTGCAGACATTAAAAAGAAGTTCCTCTAAACAAAGCGAGGTACTACTCGGGGTATTTAATTAGCTTCATATAACATAAATAGTGATATGAAATAGATTGCATGTATCCCGCGATGATCAACATATGATATCAATTGAGACTAAAAAACACCATCATCTGTAATGGCATGCCAAAAGAATCTACTTACTACTTTGTCCTTCTAGCGTGTATACAGTGAGCTCAAACAACTGTATCCAGAATGGCTGCTACCAAAAACTCAGATCGAGAATTCAGAACTGACAGATATTAGATCATATAGCAAGCCACGGTGCTTTGGGTCACATGATAAAGATGACACTGTGAGATTATTTAGCAATGTTTCAATGCATTAAGTGAAGGATTAATACAGGCATAACTAACTCAGTTTGTAGTACAACTATGCAAACGGGTTATATGATGTTGTGACACATAATCAACAGGGATCAATTTTGAAGAAAAGGTGCACTAGAGAAATTCATGTGCATTGGGCATTAAATATGGTAATACACCAGTTATGAGATGCATTTGCATACTTAATGGTTCTCTGCATTTTGGGATTTTTTTTATATGCCCCAGTAGTACAACTGGTAAATGTCTTAAGAATGATTATTTCACACTCTCTCACACTTCAAGAAGAAAGGCCCATTCGATTGCTTGTTAAATTGAGATTAAATTTGTTTTGGAAATCATTCATTTGAAACATGATTCTATTTAAGGTAAGTCCAATTAACATTGAATATAACACAGGTAATCTTTCAGATTCTCAAAGTATCTAAAGACCTACTTCAACGATTGTATAAGGGGTTATTTTGTTTCAAATTTTAATTCATCACATCTTGTTTAAATAATTTATGTGCAAATACATGATCTGGATTATTTTCGACACGAAATGAGAGCTGAGATATAATAAATAAATGTACAAATATATCTCATATATCCAATAACATAACAGAAATTTATTAGAGATGCAACCATAAACAAATATATGCAGTAATACACAATTTCTATTAATGAGCGAAAATGTACAAACACTGTAAAAATACAGAGTGAAAGACTCACTAGAATGATGGCAGCTTATTTCTGAGAAGAGATGTGACGGTTACTCGCATTCGCAAGAAGATGATTTACAATGAGGCTCTAAAGGCCTTTTTAACATAAAGAAAATCCCAAATCCTAAACTTGGAAGATGAAAAGCCAATAGTTTTGTGGACCCCATTTTGGGTAGTTTGGTGTATCAACTTCCCGGGGGCGTAACTTTGGCATACGATTTTCGTTTGGGGTGCATGATAGCTCATTGGAAAGGTCTATCCAAGGACTATACATGTTATCGTCATAATATAACCGCATTTATAGCCTAATTGTGGTGAGCCCTAAAAACATTGTTTAGGGCCTCAAAACGGCCCTGGAAATTTGGGACTCGAAAACTAGGAACAAAACTGCCAAAATGAGCCAGTTGGAATAGGTGGGCGGCCATTGATATCCACCTAGATCAATCCTCCTTCCTTAGGAAGCAATGGTCTCCATTGCGTTGAGTTCTCAGGAGAGAGGGGAAAACAATTACTGTAATTGAATCTTGGTGTGTTGCTTGCCTTACTAGAGACGTCGTGCTACTTGGTTTGTGGAAGGATGTCACGAACCTGTTGTTGGCAGGGTTGAATCTGTTCAACCAATCGGGCTACATGAGATGTTTGTGTGCATAAGGAATTTTTTCTCTTTGCTACAGTCTTGTCGACCCGCTTCTGTTGGATAGAAGGTGCTTGGGCCGAGGTTGTAGTGGTTGTAGTATCCTTTTGTTCACCTTTTGAACAGATTGTGAAGAAGATGATTTTTCTAGTATGAGATACTACCTTGCGACACTTTTCAGGTGGCATAGTAGTCGGAACTACCTCTGGTATTCTATAGAGATGACCCCTCAGTGTAATAATGACACTACGGGGTCGAGGCTCATAAATAACATGGAACTTCCTCATATATGGTTGGCCCAAGAGAACATCACAAAAATCCAATGGGGCAACATCACACAATACCTCATCCTTGAAGGGATGGATATCGTATGACAAGCGACAATGTTGGTTGAAATGAAGATCTTGTCCTTGGCGAAGCCACCCGATGTTGTATGGTTGAGGGTGTGGTGTTGTCGACAATCCCAATTGTTTGGCGACCTTTGCTGAGATGAGGTTCTTATGGCTTCCACTATCAACAATAAAATGTAGTGAGGTCCCTTTCACCCACATCTATGAATGAAAATAATGCTCCCCCTCTTCAGGATCTGTTTGTTCTTTTGGTTGAATTGTTGCAGACGTGACAATAGCAGTGGGATCTACGTAGATAATCTGCCTTCTATTAGTATCTTCTGAATCAGATTATGAATCGGGGTTTGACTCCTTGTCTTTGATCTCGACCACCAATCACTGCTTTGAGCGACATTCATCGGTGTTGTGCTAGGGGCTTTGTGGAAATCACACCATTTTTCGGTGTTCTTCTTCATCTTTCCGTGACCCTTCTTTTCCTATGGCTTGGACTAGTTTTCAGGAGGCTATTTGTTAGGGACGTATTTATCATATTTTTGTTTTTGTGGATTTGCAGACCCAAAATACTTCTTTTTTC
>JASDQU010103544.1:673354-686445 GCA_032191745.1 Picea mariana | reverse complement strand
CTGACAATGAAACCATTTGTTAGCGCATGCACACAGATGGGTTCAATACCCTAGGTTCAAGGTAACTAGTCCAAAAAAAACCTACAAATACCATCCCTTTCGGCATCACCTGCAAGTAGGTGAAGCGTCACCCGAGGTATCTTTATGGGGACTGCAGGAACCAAGATTCTATAGCGGTGAGGGAAATAATTGAGATATGATCTGTCATACCTATAGGATCGTTTCGTGCACTACATCCTAGTTAATTTTTCCTCGTTACTCAATTATTTATACATATCAGTCCATATTCATGCCATTTGGTAGTAAAGAATACAAGTAAGACTATTGTGCATTAATCTATCAACAATAGTAGTAAAGATAACATTCATCCATAGTAAAGGCAGGAAATAACACCATACAGACATGAAATAACACAATACAAACATCAATAACCATTCAACAACGTAATTTGAAATAGAGTTACTATGGTTCACCCCCTCCTTAGCTACGTTGACAAAATATTTTATTCTTTATTATATTTATGGAATTTTGTTTGCACTCTACACTACAATAGATGTACAATATACATTCATTTCCTTACATTCATGGATTCTTTACACAAAACATCCTACAATCACCACAACTACTCATAATTTCTCTCTAATTCCTCTTCTGTCACTTCTCTTCTGTTACTCTTTTCGCTCTTCTTTCTTGTTGTTGTCTCTCTGAACTTCGCTCTTATTGTTGCTTCTCAACTTCTCCTTTCTTTTTCATATTTAGATCTCGTTTTCTCAGGTTTTCTGGCCAGCTCATAATGATTTGGCTCCCACCCATGCTCGGTTGGCGACAACTCATTCCGATTTAGATACAACTCATGCTTGACTGATTTTCTTGGATTTTGTGCTCGTTGTTTCTTCTTGTCCCCCATCTTCTTTTCTTTCCTCTCTCTTCTTTCTTGATCTTCTTGATCATGCTCCTTTTCTTTGTGCCTCGTCTCTTCTCACTATTCTCTATCTAACCATCCTTCCCAACAATGGATATTAGGCATCTTTGAAGATGAGAAAATTTGAAGCATTATATGGCAGAAAGTGCAACACATCAATGAGCTCGAAAAACCTAGTAGATAGAGGAGTGGTTGGAATAGAGTTTCTCAGAGAAATTGAACATATGGTGAAAATAAAGCATAATTTAAAGGTTTCTTAGGACACACAGAAACGTTATGCATAGAAAGGAAGAATGCACAAAGAATTTAAAGTGGGCGAGCATGTCTTGTTAGAATTGAAAGCTAAGAATAGTTCACTTAAATTCTGAAGCTATCCAAAGCTATCAATAAAATATTATAAACCATTTGATATACTAGAAAATATTATTCCTATTGCATTCATGCTTGCACTGCCTACATCCATGTGCATATATAATTTGTTTCATGTGTCTTTTCATAAAAAGTATGTGCACGATGTTAATCATGTAATTGATTGGAATGAGATTCAGGTGGAGCAAGAAGGAGACTTGTGAGTTCAGTCGATGTGCATATTGGATTGGAAAGTCAATATGCTCTAGAATCGAGCAATAGAGATGTGTTGTTCCCACACAACACCCTCCCTAATTTCTTCTCTTATCTTTTCTCTAAGAGAAGAAATCCGCTCCCCCCCCCACCCTAAAAAATTAGTCTCTCTCACGTGTAAATAGAAAATCTCATGTCTTTCTTACCACACTCCATAGTTTTCCATTTTCCATGTCTCTTCAAATCACTCTAACCTCATGATACACCTCTCGACGAGTTTCCTCATTCGTCACCTCTATGTAGCACATCGACGAACCTTATTCTTCATCCATCAACACAACCAATCTCAGTGCATTATTGATTTCGTCACCAATGCATCGACCACCTCCCTGCGAACTTGGCCAATACATCGGTGCACTTTCGCTAAACTTTGTTGACACACATAACTTTATCACCAACGAAGTTCACGTGATCAACACTGGTACACTAAAGATGTTCACACAATTATCTTCGCCACACACAACCTTGCACTAACAAAGTTCCTTTCATCTTCATCGATACATCACATATCGATGAAGTTAGTTTCTTTGTCCTTGATCCATTGCATATCGACGAGGTTCGTCTCTACCTCGTCGATGCACTGCTTGTTGATGAGTTTCCCTCTTCTATCCCTGATGCACCAACAAAAGGATGTTGACCCCTCATCGTTATCGAGCGCATTGATGGTGATCTTATTTCTCTGGTTGACACTCAGCAAAACATGCCTTCATCTTGAGACCTATATTATCCTCATCCAACTCAGATCCTTTTTGTTTCGTCATCAGTGGGTCTCCTACCATTTTCGATGACTAAGCTTTCTACGCCTAAGTGGATAACTAATGACTAATACCCATCTTTCCTGATCTATTTCATGTTCGTTGTCATAATCAAACCTTTCTGTGTTGCCATTAGCATGCATTCACATACCATATCAACTTGTTTAGTGTGCGCTTCTTGATTTCATGTTTAAATGATGGTCGCGAAAGTGTCATATATCATCAAATGGGTTAACTATAGCATCAAAAGGTATTTCACTAGCTCTGAAATGCATCTCATAAGATAATTGGTCCTCCCAGCTCCTAAATAGTGTTAAGCACCTCGAACATCAATTGTTTTTTTTTTTGCGGATTTATAATTTTATGCTACCAACATGTTAGCTCAACATCAACTAAGAGTCTGTACAACATAGATGATATAGGAACTAAGAGTCTGTACAACATAGATGATATAGGAACTAAATTCTAATAGAAGTGAAGTTGAGAGAATTAGTAGAAACAACGAGACCCGAACTTTCATTAAAAAATACGTTTGAGCGCAATTTTTTGGCTTTCGTCAAAGTGAATTTTTCATCCCTAGAGCAGGCGAGTCATATGACTTTCGCCATTATGATTCGGCAACTCACGAAATCGAAATATGAGGCCCAGTCAAAACCACTTCCCTTGCTCTTCGTGGTGAAAAAAGATGTACCCCAATTGGAAGTAGTAAGAGAAAGTTATGAATATTTAAAAATTCCTCAACAATGTTAGCATGAGGTTACATCCTCCGTTTCTCGTCTCTGCGTGAAATTGATATAGGCAAGACGATTGTTGTAGGCAAAGGCATTATGAAGCTTGGTGTGGTCAATTTAAAAGCTTTTAATGTAAATCATTTGAATTTAGATTTTCACTATTTTAAATCGCGTGGGCTATTATCCATTCACTCTAAATTCTTTACTGCAATTGCAAGCAAGTATTTTAAGGGTAAAGCAACTTCGAATCAGTGTTTTTCAACAAATGCAAATAATGCTCCAACATCCACAGAGCTCATACATCGATGCCATTGATCCAACTAAACCTAGAGATATGTAATGCGCAATCTTATACCCAATGCAGCGATGCAAAGCTTCCCTACAAATCCGCGTGTCCATTTATCTCTTTTTAGAGATAATGTGATGTTAGGGTTTTTGTGAGTTGAAATTTTCGTGGAGTGAAAGGCCCATACGCCCCCACCACTCTATCCTCGCTCAAAATAACGTGCACAAACCCTAAGAAATCCCTCACCAATCGCATCTCGACAGGAGCAAAGCATACAACCGTCAAGAAGATGAAGTAGAGCTTCATCGAACCGACGACTTTGGGAGGAAATAAGCCGGTTTTACTGACAGAGACAAAATGAAGTGCATCTACTTGCTTTGGGGCAGTTAAAAGGAAGTTCTCTGGTTCACACCGGAAAGTTTAATGGCATGAAATCTGGTCTCACCGGAGTGGTTAAGAAGAACAACTCCGAAGTCTCGGGAGCGCTTAAGAAGAACTTCGTCGGTCTATACCGGTAGCAATGGGAAAAACGTACAGGATCTCGAGAGAAGAAGTGGAAGAAAAGTGAAGTCAAGGGTTTGAATATCCATCTCGTAGATGCTTGGAAGAACAATATGAACTAGACAAATGAAATATGTTGTAGAATCGTTGGGATTGTTGAGTAGGGTTTCGCACACACCAAGGAGAATTGGACCCTAGTATCCAAGGAAATATTTATAATGGTTGGAAGTAGGAAGTGACGTATATACTCAGAATGATCACAATGTGTACCAACAAATTGAATCTTTGTGTTCACTGCTTATCACCAACAAACAAGGCAACATCCCCTACAATCTGGATGCACTGAGAAACTGGCCCTTGAACATTCCCCGGATTAAATGAGGAAGGAAAATGTAGAATGACCTTTGAGTTAATCATGTGTTCGACGAAGCTATCACTCCTGGGCATAATGAGAATAGGCTTACCATAAGGTGTTTCATAAACTAATAACGCGGAGATTGATAAAGTCAAGATTAACAATAACTACATTTATGTAAAAAATTGGTTTATATAGGTAGTTTTTTTTTTGTAAATTATAGGTACAACCATAAACACATTTATACATTTTAAATACAATAAGTATTATTGTTTAAAATAAAATTATTAATAATTTAGTTAATATTATTATTAATGAAATATTTTATTAGTAATAATAATAATAAATAAGTAATAATTTTATTAATAAATTATTAATAAGAATTAAATAATAATAAAATGTTATTTTATTATTTATAATTATTAAATAATAATAAATTATTATTTAATTATTAAAAATGAATTAATTAATAATTATATATGAATATTTATTAATTAATAATATTTAAATTATTAATTATCAATTAATTATTAAATAATAAAATAAATAGTAAATAATCATTATTTATAAATTAGAAAAGATAAAAATAGCAAAAATAAAATAATTAATAACAAAAATAAAAACATTATTAAAATAATACATTAATAATTTATTTTAATAATAAAAAATATATTTAAAGATTATGTCAAACCATAATTTTTAAATAAGTTATCCTAAATAAAATAAGTAAATTATTAATAGTTTAATAAAATGTATATAAAATAATTATTATTATTAATAATTTAATAAAATATATATACATTAATAAAGTATTTACATTGATAAAGTATTAATAATGTATCAATAAAATAAAAATACATTTATAATACATTATAGAATAAACACATTAATGTATTTATAATATATTATTGTATTATTTAAATAGTATTATAATGATATATAAATGAATGTATAAAATACTAAATATATTAATGTGTTAAGTATTAAATGTATGAAAAAAAAAAACATTAATACAATATATCAATTAAATTATTAAAACATTAAAACATTAATATATATGAAAGTATTAAATGTATAAATAATTATAACATTAACATAATTTATAAATTAAAAGATTAAAACATTATTAGATAATGTAATGTATTATTATATTAATTAATTAATACAATTATAAAATATGTAAAAATTATTAAAATATTAAAATATTAATAATACATACATCTATAAAACATAATAATAATAAGATATTAAATTATTATTAATAAAATATTTAAAAAATATAATAATAAAATAAAGTAATAAAATATTAGGAATACATTTTAGAAAATCACAATAATACATTAAAATAATAAATTACTATCAATACATTAAGTTAATGATGATGATGATTCATATATTTATTATAGATTATATAATAAATACAAGATAATCACATTATTAATGTATTATTTAAATAATATATTAATCATATGTAAATGAATATATAAAATAAAAAATACGATAATATGTTGAAATAATATTAAATATATCAAATAAATGTTTTCAAATATTAAATATATTAATAATAATTTAATTATTAGTTATTATTTGATTATTAATAATAAATAAAAAGTAAATAACTAAGTATATAAATAAAATAAATAATAATAATAAAGTATTACATGGAATAATAAAAAAGTAATAAAAATAAAGGAATTACTAAAATAATGCATTAATAATGAAAAAAATATATAAATGAAGTAAGAATACATTAATAATGATGATGATGATGATGATGATGATGATGATGATGATGATGATGATGATTAACGTCCACTAAGACCTAATTGGTCTATCGGACCTTAAGAGAGTAAGTGATTACTTGTGATTCTTTAGAATTTTGTTTTTGTGCTCGAAAAGCATTAAGAGAAGCTTTCCAAGATCACCATACTTTTGTTGAGTTAAGAGGTTAGGAAGGTTGGTATTGTGATCAATATTTTGAAAATGAGATCTAATATGGGTATAGGTTGGACAATATAAGAGAAAGTGCTTTTCATCTTCAACATTCTTAGTGTCACAAAGGTGACACACTCTTTCATTCCATGTCGTTTTAGGAATTGACCAACGCCTAGTTTCACTATTTAGCTCGTGAGAATTTGTTCTTATCTTAGCAATGTTTATTTTTTTCTTTACACTTGGCAAAACAAATAGATAATTTTGATCTTCTAGATTAGGGTTGATTACATCTTTATAATACCTTAATTTTTTTTTCCCTCTAACTCTTTATCACACCACATTTTTTCCTTTAATTTTTATTTGACGTTTTTTTTAATAGTATCTTTATTCTGCAAAATGGTTTCTTCCATTATTCCCCAATAGTTTAGACAAGATCGGGCATCTTTATGCCATCCTCACTTGAGTCGAGGGTGGTTATGACTTGATTTGGAAGAAATTTTAGGTAGCCTCTTGTCTTCCATGTTGTTTAACTTGTTCTTATACATTAGGTATCTAGTCATAGTCATGCTCTCAATGGGGAGAGAGGCTTGTTTCTACGAGGAGGATGTGATAGTGCATATTTCCTTTAATTTTGAGATTATAGGTTATAAAATTCTTTTGTATTTGCTCTATCTTTTTCCAGGATTCACGAGAGATACTACAACCCCAGACTTCACATCCATAAAGAATAACAGGTGTAACAAGAGTCTCAAAGAGAAGTTTCTTCTTATCCCAACTCCAAAGTTCAACTGATTTACAATTGTTTTCAAGATCATAATAATCTTTCCATCCCCCAATAATCGTTTTCTCAATGCTATAATTCCAATTAAGCTTGTGGTGAATATCAATTCCAAGATATTTGTATGAAGTCACTTCCTCCAAGTTGTTGTTGTCATATACCAAGGTATCATAAGGGCTCTTATTGGATTTAATAATCGTGACCTTAGTCTTATCAGTATTAACAATCATACCCATGTTGGAGTAAAAATCCTTGAGGATTCTTAGTTGGTTTTCAAGATCATGGGGACTCCTTGCCATAAAAACAATATCATTGGCATAAAGAAGAAGATTGATGACTATACTAGTGAGAGTAGGGCCGAAACAACCTGCTTTTTCCAAGCATTCTTCTAATTTATCAATGTATATGCCAAAAAGGGTAGGGGAAAAGGGACAACCTTATTTGACTTCGATATTGCAGTTAATCTCTTTTGACCAGCCCTTAGTGTTTTTAAACTTATCAATAACATTCTCATACATCCTTATTGCAGTAGCCCTCAACTCGAGAGGCACTTTTATCTCTTCCAACCTATTCCAAAGGTTTTTGCTAGGAACCATGTCAAAAGATTTTCTAATGTCAACAAAACAACAAAAACGATTGATTTTAGTATTGTGGAACTCCTTTGCAATGATCCTAAAGGTAACAAGATGGTCCACAGTTGAATGATATCTCTTAAACCCGGCCTAGCCTTTATCTCTTTTACCATGACTTTCTAGCCAATTGTTAATCTTCTTTTCCAAAATAATTCCATAAAGCTTGGCTAAAATCAGGCTAATCATAATGGTCCTATAAGCAGAGGGAATGTTTTTATCTCCATTTTTAAAAATAAGAACAATGAGGATTTGCGTCCAGGGTTTAGGGAAGCCCTTCTTGACTGCTAAATTGAAGAGCTTGTGTAGGTGAGGGATAAGGATTGGCCCTCCGATTTTAAAAATTTCAACTTGGTAGCCTTCAATGTCCTTAGCTTTCCCATTTGCAAGCCACTTAACCCTGAACTCTATATCATCTAAAGAAAAAACTTCATTAATTTATTAATTCATTAATGTATAAATTCATTAATGTATTATTACATAAATGTAGAAAAATATTAAAGTATTAATTAATTAATACTTAAATTTAATGTAAAAATTAAATATCAATATTATAATGTAATGTATGAATGTATCATGTAATTTAATAAATACTTTAATAGTGGAATCCAATGATTAATGTTTAAATTAATATATTATAATTTAATAGATTGTTAAAATATTAGAATTAGTGAATTAATAATAGTTTAATAAAACATATATATTAAGAAAGTATTAAAGTTTATAAAAATAAGATAATACATAACATTAGTAAAGTGGTTGACCTTAGTAGACCATGGCCAGGGGTAATTATGGTTGACCATGGTTGGCCATGACCATGACCATGATTGACTATGGTTGACCATTGTTGACAATAGTTGACCATGGTCAACCATATCTCATTATAATTTTCCTAATGATGGACCACATTGGTTTGGTCCAAAATGTCGAAAATCAAAAACCTATGCGATGAATCCGAAAGAACTTTCTGATCAAAACAATGGTCGCAAAAGTCTTAGAATAGAAATAATAGTTAACCATGGTTGACATTTGTTGTCCATGACAATGACCATGACCATGGTTAAATTTGGTAGACCTTGTTTGAATTTGGTTTACTATGGTTCACTATGGTTGACCAAGACTATGGATGAAATTCACCATGGTTGTCCATGGTTATGGGTGAAATTCACCATGGTTGTCCATGACTACGGATGAAATTTACCATGTTTGGCCTTAACTATGACCATGATTTCCCATTACGTTAAACTTAACCATGGTTGATCATGCTTAACATTGGTATACCACGGTTAAAAAATGTTCACCGTGGTAAACATTGCTTGATCATGGCTAAATTTGGTAGACCTTCATTTACTGTGGTTGGATATGGTTGACCATGGTTGAACATGAAATTCACTATGGTTGACCTTGGTTGATCATGCCCATGGTTTTCCATGGATTCCAATGGTTAACCATGTTTGACAGTTGTTATGTATAGATGAGCATGGTTGGCCATGACCATGGTTGACCAGGACTATGGATGGCATTCACCATAGTCGGCCTTAACTATGACTATGATTGACCATTACATTAACCTTCAACATGATTGATCATGGTTGAACTTCACCATGCTTGACTATGGTTGATCATAACCATACTTGACTATGGTTGACATGGGATGACTATGGTTGATCATGCCCATGGATGACCTTCGCAGACCATGTGGAGTTGAATATGGTGGGTCATGTTGATTATGCTTAACTAGGGTTTACTATGACATTATCGCATTGTAGTGGAGATCAAGTTTTATTTGTGATGTTGCAAAATCAGGTTCTTTTCATCACATAACATCATAAGGTTATGGCCATGACATTGTGACGTAGGATTTTGGTTTGTCACATTATCGGGTTTAAATAGGTATCTCACATTTTGACAGTGGGTAATGTTCGTCACATTGCAATGTGGGGAAATGTTTGTCTCATTGTAATGTTGGGTTATGTTTGACACATTGTGACAATGGGTGTGTACATCACATTGCGACAATGGGTTATGTTCATTGAATTGCAACGTTTGCAAAAGTTTGTCACATTGTGACGTTGGAATATTTTTGTCTAATTCTAATGTCACGATATGTTCTTCAAATTGTGATGACAAGGAAATGCTCGTCACATTATGATGACCATGAAATGTTTGTCGCATTACGACATGATAGTGTTTTTCGGATTGTGATGTTAACATGTTCATCACATGGAAACAATAAGGAAAGACTAGTCACATTGCGACAATAGGGCAATGTTCATTAAATTGTGACGTTGCATTGATTGCCAAATTGTGACGTTACAAAGTTCGTCACAGTGTGACAACAAGGATATGCTCGCACATTGTGATGACAGGGGTATGTTCGTGACATTGTGAAATGACATTGTTTGTTAGAATACGATGTTACTATGTTCATCACATTGCGAAAAAAGGGAAGGCTCTTCAGATTCCAACAACAAGGCAATGTTCATCACATAGTGACATTGCATTGATTGTCAGATTGCGACATTACTATGTTCATCACATTGATATTAATATGTTCGTCACATTTCAACATTACTATGTTTGTCACATTTCCACATCACTGTGTTTGTTAGGTTGCAACATTTGTCTATGTTTGTGACATAGACAATTTATGTTTGTCAAATTGAGACGTTGGGATACGATACTGACAGTGTGACGTTCCTTTAAGTTTGAGACATACCAATGTTGGGAAATGTTCGTCACATCACAATATAGAGAAATGTTCTTCACAATGTGACAAAGTGAAATCTTGATCATATTATAATGCTTTTCCATGGGCATGAGATTGCAATTTTCGTGTAGGGTTATGTTGGGTTCAATCTCCTTACAACATTACACAACATAGCACGTTCATTTATGGTTATATGAAATAGAGAAAGTCGTTACAAGTTATGTTAAAGTGAGATGTTAGAGAAATGTCGATGTTTCATGCAATGTTACCACGTTCATCACATGGTGACAATAAGGAAAGGCTAGTCACATTGCAACAATAGGGAAATGTTCATCAAATTGTGACATTGCACTAATCGCCAAATTGTGAAATTACAAACTTTGTCACAATGTGACAACAAGGATATGCTTGTCACATTGCGATGACAGGGGTATGTTCTTGAAATTATGACATTACATCGATTGTCATAATGCGATGTTACTATGTTCGTCGCATTGCGACAAAAGGGAAGGCTCTTCAGATTCCAACAAAAGGGAAATGTTCATCACATACTAACATTTCATTGATTGTCAGATTGTGACATTACTATGTTCATCACATTGATGTTAATATGTTCGTCACATTTCAACATTACTATGTTCATTAGGTTGCAGCATCAAGAAATGTGTGTGACATAGACAATTTATGTTTGTCACATTGCAACGTAGGGATACAATAGTGACAATGCGACATTTGTCTAAGTTTGAGACATACCAATGTTGGGAAATGTTCGACACGTCGCAACATAGGGAAATGTTCACCACAATGTGACAAAGTAAAATATTGATCATATTGTAATGTGTTTCCATGGGCATCAGATTGCAATTTTTCTATAGGGATATGTTGGGTTCAATACCCTTACGAAATTACACAACATGTTCCATTCATTTATGGTTATCTGAAATAGAGAAAGTCATTACAAGTTATGTTAAATGTTTTTTCCTCAATTGTTACATCACATTGCGACATACATTAAGGACTTGGTTATGTTGCAAGGATTATATCAACATAACCATGGCTAACATGGGAAGACCATGGTTGCTCATGATTAACTATGGCATCCCATGGGTGTCGATGTCACTATGGTGGAGCGAGATTCACTAAGGATGATTATGGTTATGTTACATTGAGATGTTTATGTTGATAGAGTTATATCAAATTTTTACGTTCCCAGTTATGTCGCAAATGCAACATTCCATAAGGGGTTGCTTCATGTGGGACATTCCAATATGTCATGTCACATTGCAAAGTTCATACTTTTTTACTATTGTGAAACTGTACATTCGTCACCATGAATGGTTATATAACTTTATTTTTTTCCTTCAAGGTTATATTGGGGCATGAAGAAGTTTTAAGTATGGTCAAGAATTTTTTTATAAAACATTGTCCCATGGTTTAGGGTTAAGGAGGGATATTTAAGAGATTAATTAACTATGGTGATTGATCACTGTAGTGGCCAGTTTTAATTTAACATCTAGTAATTCTACAACAAGACAGTAATTTCTACTGGGTTTAGGAAAGTTCAATAATTCTAAAATATTTTAACACGTACACATGTAAATTTAACAATGAATAATAAATTTAATAACAAATTAATACAAAAACAATGCATAATTCTAAAGAAATACCTGAACCTGATGTTATTATCCCTCTTTTTGTCCACAGCTTGCCTCCTTGATCACTTCTAAACACTTCCCAAAACCATTCCTCCCTGCCAACTAGGTAGCTCCCTAGCTCCAGGATATCAACGGATATCCTGGCCCTCCGTTCCCAAAACCCCCAGCAACTCTGGTGCACTGTATCAATCCTACTCCACAACTTCACTCCCTCCACAAATCYAGAGCTCCCCCAAAATTCATTCCCCCCAAACCTCTGTCGAATCCCCCTCCTGTCAACCTCCTTCCTTTCTTATTCCTCCTTCACCAACTCATGCCTTTTACTTCCTTACCTAGCCCCCCATTAATTCCCCTTATCCCTTCCTTTAATATTTTATCCTCTCGGGATTAATAGGTTATCCCTTGTTGGGTACGTAACCTTTTTATAATATATCTTATTAATMTATTAAATCTATTACTCATGTTATTAAATGTAATTTGTAGTTAAATTATTAATTAATTATTCACAATTATAACCTTTAATTAATTAATAACTTACTTAATTAATATCATTAAAACATCTTTGTTTAATTAATACCTTGTTAACAAAATTAATCCCCTAATTAGTTTTACTTTATAATTTCTTAAACATTTATCCAACTAGGATCGTTACATACACCCACCCCTCAGGAAACTTCGTCACGAAGTTAAGGTATCTTATGGTACAATGGAAAAGAGCATGGTTCACACATTCATAACAAGTAAATGACATTATCAGTAAGTGAGTCAAGAAAGCTCATACATACTAGTGTATATGTACAAGAAATGCATGTGTAGCTAGTACATGCAAATCTCGTGCATGTACTAATAATCAAAACTATCATCGTTTAGTAATTTATGTATGCATTCAATCTAGTCAGCAAGACTAGTCTTTTATAAAAGACAACAATCAATCAATTGTGTGAGGAATCCTTTAATTACAATTATTTGTTTCAATAATTTATTTTAAACAACTGTGGTTTAGTTACGTAATACTGAATATTCACAAACACATTTCTCTCTCTCTCTCTCTTTTTTTTTTTTTTTTGGAAGGAAAGACATTAAATTCCACCACAAGACATATCTCCATATTGTCTCAACTATTATTACTCATCCTTCCTCCCTAACCTACTTCCATCTCCATTCATATCCTTCCTCTGCTAGACTATCTTGGAGCATCAACTATATTGACCTA